>OZ012692.1:1602893-1661607 GCA_963942565.1 Maea johnstoni | reverse complement strand
ATCATTTGAAGGAAAAATGTTAATCAGAAGTGTACCAACAACTCTCCTTCAAATTTGTTTGTGAAGCGTGGTTTATTCATAAGTTCCTTTTCAAAGGTAGCCTTGATCCAGACGACACTTTTTCAAGGAGAGTTCTCCTGCCTCAGTGTCAGCCTAGATCAGCACTAAAGCCTGCAATATCTCTACCTGTCGAGGGAGAAAGCTGCTCAGCTAAGATAAGACACTGGCGGGGATTAGTAAAGTCACCTGTGTCACAGTCGCACGCCTAAAGATATGGTGCACACTCTTCAAGGGATTAAACGCGAGCAAGATATATTGTCTTAGGCTTAAACGGATCACGACTGAAATGAGGTTTGTTTGAGGGGTTAGCGTAGTGTTAAATTCGTAATTGTATGGTTCACACTTTGCTGGCTCTGTGAATTAGCTTAATACGTTACTATCTGTTTTTTGTATTGCTTCTGCCTTGTCGGCCCTGACCTCTAAATGGTGGGTTTGTTTCATGCGTTCCCAACGCCTGCGAGGAATTCTCTCGTTCTGAAACTAACTGCACTCTCCGTGCGCCAAGTACACTATAAGCAAGTATTGTTTAACAGCATTGCATTGGGTGCATTCCAAATATTGCGTCTTTCCGATTCAGGGAGTTTTTCAGAGAAAAAAAAATAAAGAGGAAAATAAATATATACTTGTTTATGGCTTTGTTCTCTCTTAAACTGCGAATATTGCTACTTAAATATAACATATACAGTGTTTTACAATGCAGGTACATAACGGATTGAATAAACCACATATAGGTAGCTTCAGTATATTACCACCCAGACAGACAGCCAGGCATTCCTAGATAATCAATGATTACCAAGCCATAAGTGCCTCCTTTCCTGCTGGCAGAGGGCCCTGCAATTATTGACAAAATGAGCACCTCATTAAAACAAATACATAAGAGGTGATGCAGGTTCACCTGTGCCTTGTTCTCCTGGTGACTGACAAGAAATACACAACAAAGCCGGAGGCAGATTGAGAGTTTAATATCAATACCACAAGCTGTGGCGCTCTGCCTTTAAATACACAATTAGATGCCTTGTCAAACACACATCAATACTTAAATGCGTCAAATATTTGTGTACACATACACATCAATACTTTAATGCGTCAAATATTTGTGTTGAACTGCGAGTATTGATTTGAATTCCTGCTGTGTCCGCCAGTCAAGAGAGCATAATATCACTGACCCCCAGCTCGTGGAGAATCAGAGAAAGGGGTATACATAACAATACCCTTATTGTCTTAAAACAATGCTGCCATTGTGTCACCACAATGATCAGATTGTTTCATGACAAAATATTATTGAGTGTATGTTTTTTTGCCTACAAGAACAAGTGGCATTAAGAAAGATAAATGCTAGAAACACACACCACCAGAAACCTTCAAAACAATGGAGTCCTTGTCATTGCACTTGAGCTCAATCAATATTAATGCCATTTTGTTCCATCAGCATGTTTTCCTTATTAACAAAAGAAATATCAAAACAAGCTTTACATATGTGTCCTTAAGTTCTTAAACACCCATCAAAAGGTTTTCCAAAGTACAGAAAGTACAAGTACAAGAAAGAATATACCTAAATCCAGATAGTTCCTATTCTACTACAATAGGCTAAGTACATAGCCTTCCTTCGTGTTGTCAAATGGTAGAGAATGAAGGATCTCTGGCAAACGTTCTTTGTTTTGCCAAGAACAGACGCCCCAGAAAAAGGTAATGAAAAACAATGCCAGAAATGGAGGAATGCCTGTTGAAATGTCACTGCAATGGAGCCCGGATACTTCAAGGACGTGTGGCAAGGAAACACTCACGACTGTCTCAAAAATAACACACAAACGCATGGGTTTCTCATCCCTCTTCCTAGATAGTTTAGTTCAGATTTTGCCCACTGGGTGGAGCCACAATGACATGTGGCAAGGAAACACTCACGACGGTCTCACTGGCAAAAATAAAACTCTTACTCTTCAGTTCCTCATCCCTCTTCCAAGATAGTTTAGTTCAGATTTTGCCCACTGGGTGGAGCCACAAGAGCTACAGTTTTCTTTATGAAGCCCCTGATGACTGTGCTGTCATCTTCAGTGATTTTATTATGTACATGACATGAATGATTTTATCATTATATTATTGCGTTTCCATCATTTTTACTAGACTGTAACTTCTGTGATTTAATCATTTACAAATAGTTGTTTTATTATTTGTATTATCATTTTCATCTTCGTTCACGATCACTAGAGTGGTTTTATTATTTGGGGCTATTTAACTCGACCTGAGAAGCAGGTTATTTCTAATACTAATAGTGCCAGGGATGTGGCATTCATTATCAGAGTCAGTGACCAGAACAGAGGGGGACCATAGATTAACACCAGCTAACAGTCTCTCGTCAAGAAACACCGAGAACCGACTGGGACGTACAAGACACCAACCTATATAGACTGACATCACAGTAGGGAGGGGTCTAGTAAATCACACCACTACCAACAACACTCACAGTGGAGGGGTTGTTCTTTATTACAGCACACTTTTCTTTTATGGCGAGAGACACAGCCAATAGATATACATACATTCACTTTCTTAACTGCCTACCATGTAGGAATGTCAATTAACAATGTTATCATTCTTGTTTGGAAGTTTTAAAAGGTGGGATTACCTATAAACTCAACCTTCACCGACCTCTATCTTAAAATTGACCCATTCATATCTAAAATATAGATATGGAAAAAATGTGGAAATATTTTGATAAATAAACATTGTTATGGGAAATACTTGAATAAAAGTGGTTTCTCCAGTTGGATCTAACAATCCCTCTATAAATATTTCTCAATTACTTCATTTAACGCCTCCAATGCTTAAGCTCTCGCTGAGTACTCTCAAATGAGTACCCATGTCCAAGGGTTTCAGTCCTTTTTTAAGGTTATTTGCATTATTCTGTATTGGCCAAATTTGCAACCAGCAGTACAAGGGTTAAGAAATGATTTCAAAGTAGTCTGACTTGTGCATTTCAGATGCAGATTGGTTTAGGATTGCACTGGAGTGCATGTGTGCAGTAGATAAGTTGTGTAAGTATATGGTAGCTATTGGGGGGCATGTTTATGGAGAGAGAGAGCGAGAGGGGAGGTCCATGGTAATCTATCCAGGATGATGTTTAGAGTGGGATTCGCAGAGGTGCGTGGTAAGTTATCTGGGTTATGTAATTCTGGACTTGGTCCTTCTCAAGATGGTGATCATGAACTTAGTACCAGCAACAGATGGTCCTGAGTCCTGACCACAAACTCTAGTGCTTCCTCGAGACCCTTGATGCTCGACCAGCAGTAGGGAGCAGCTGACCGCTTTTCTCTCTCAACCTTTGGAAAATGTCATCCAGAACTATGATCTTTTTGAATATAACTCAGAATTAAAGTAAAATTTGGCTAAATATTTGAAGGAGAGTTTTAATTGAGGTCTGATTTAATATTCTCCTTCAAATATGCTTGAAAAAATACATTGTTGAGAAAATTATCGCCAAAATCATCAGGCGTCTTTGGGCGGTACTAGGCCTAAGATCTGACACCCCTTCAAGGGGTCAAGATCCACCACACAAAGGCACGGATCAAACCTTTACTTCCCCCAAAACACCATACAGGCAGCCCTTGAAAGGACCTCTACAGCAGTAAAGGTGAATTTGAATATTCAGGGCGGGGTCAGACCTTCTCATGCAAATCGACCCATTTGTTCAGGGTGCGTCTCTGGACAGATGTTCTTGGTATAAGGGTCGGTTTAATCCCCCAGTCCTGGCATCAACCCATGAAATCTACCTGGACATTAAAATGACGACAATAGCAGGGTCATAAGAAAGCTATTGACTAAAGGACATTACCATTACAAAGCAATGATTGCCAAGAAGACATGCTCAGGGTACCATGGTTGAATATTTACAGACAGGGGACACCTGTGGCATGTCTGACACAGACAGAGAAAATCACTGATAAAAGGGTACTCTTAACCCTTATGCTGCTGGTGGCTAATTTGGTCAATACTAAATTATGCAAAAAACTTGAAAAATCACTGAAACCCTGGTACATGGGTACTCATCTGAGAGTGCTCAGCGAGCGCTTTCCGATGAATACCAACATGGCAGGGTTTAGATGATTTTCAAAAATCTGTGCCTCACAGTGCTTTGGATGAAGGTCAGCTCAGCATTGGAAGGGTTGAATTCTAGAGAAATCCATCCCATGACACATTTACAGCCTACACTCTTGAAGACTGCGAAGGATTTGAGTATAGTAGTAAAAGAAAAGGGGCTGATTTATAATCCTCCCCAAGTTGTCATTTCTGTTTAGTCTAACTTAATTAACTAAATGCCAGCAGTCCAAGATGGTTAATAAACCAAGGGCTTAAGATATTGTTAGATTGGACACAGGTGACACCCTAATCCCTTATTGGATCTGGACTGATAGTGTGTTAATATTTCCTAATATTTCCTGCCAGTCGCCATGCACACACAGAAAGGAAATTAATTAGAGAGATAAATCAAATCTTCGAAACTTATCTCTTCAAATATACAAAATATGGCAAAAATATTTCCTTCTAACAATTAATGATAAACAAAAAGATAAAAAAAAATTAAAAAGTTTTTTGATAAGAATGATTTTTAATAGTGCAAATAAATATCTTTATAGTAATGAATACATATAGTTTGAGTGCTTGAATGTGTAAATTTAAAGTAGCACAAATACCCTCCGCCAGGGATGTAAATCAAAGTTTTTAGCACTCCAAATTGAGGCTGTATACAGTAATCTGTAGTTTGAATGATGCCGGAGTTAGCTGACCATTTCTAATGTGTGTAGAGTGGTCACATGTCGGCAGCGTGCACTTTGTATGAACCTGGTGATAATTAGGGGGTAAAGTGAGTAGGCCAGTCCTCTTCACATACCACCAAATATCATCATCCACACCAGCAAATAGTCCCATGCTCTATTACCAGTGACATAGGATAGGCTATGATTAAAGCGAGCAGTGCCCATTAATTCCTTATTATTTCCACCATATCCAATCACTTATGAAATAGAATTACACAATCCAAAAATCTCTTAAGGACAAGTGACAGTTTTCTTAAGAACAGGAGACGCTTAGTTTTTTTCTCTGGGAAAATGTATCCTCAACTTCAATTAATCTATTCATCCACAACATTAAGACCTTCTTTAAGGATAATTTTCAATTTGAAACAGTTGTCTGATTCGATCTCAGGGGCAACTAAGGCGGTTGCTAGGGATTTCAAACTAACCCACCCTATTAGTTTTTAAGTTAACCCATTAACACTCAGAGCGGCCAAAACAGGCCTGACAATTTTGGAAATATTTTTCTAACAAAAGCATTTTTTGGAAAATATTTGAAGGTGAAATGTTAACCAGAAGTTTAACTACAACTCTCCTTCAAATATTTTTTGAACTTTTGCTTTATTCCCAAGTTATTTCCGAAAGTATGAAAGTAGCAGACAATATTTTCAAGAGGAACTCTGAGTATGAATGGGTTAAGATAGGCCTATATATTTCAAATAGCTTGGTTAATATATCAAAATATCCATACGTAATACCACCTTTTCTGATTTTGATGAAATCTCTCAGGCATAAGCAAGTTTGGGAAAATATCTAACTGAGGAATGTTTACTAAAATACTGCCAACAGCTCTCCTTCAAATATTTTTTTAAATCTTTATTCATTCCAAAGTTATTTTGAAAAGTATCATACATCCAGACGACAATTGCTGCAGGAACTCCTAAGTATTAATGGGTTAAGTGTATCATCTCCCTCAACATGTAACACCATAATAACCACTAGAACCTATCATGTTATTTATGATGTAACTTCATTAGTGCTCTTTCTTTTCATTAATAATACATTGAGGTCGGTGAAAAGGTGAGGTAAATAGGTGTTGCACGTAGATCTTCCAAGCGCCTTCGAGAAAATAATCCAATATTTCAACAGCTCGCTAATTTGGAGGACAAATTGAAGAATGGTGCGTGTTCCTGGACTTGACAGTGCTGCGGCACGCGGCCATAGATGGGAAGTTTTATGAGCGAATGTAGAGGAATCTAGATATAAAGCTTAATGAAAATTGTGTGATTTGATTGGATTACGGTGATGAAGGATCTTCCACGATCTCCGCTGATCTCCCACAAGAGGAGGCAAATTTTCATTGGTCCACATCGAGAGAAGATCGGGAGATAATCTTGCAACTACTCATCCTAAACCAAATCGCTCCATTTCACTGCAATCATTCGATTACTTTAAGAGTATCACACAATTAAGCTATTAAATACGCTTAATGAAAGTCCCAGGTCTGACCATGAAAAATGGAGAAAAGATAAAAACCATAACCTGCCATGGTTGGCAAGTACTGAATAAACCAAAAGTTCCAAACCCATTTGCCCTGAATTCACCTACAAATTCCTGAATTTACTCATGTTACCGCCCTTTTGCAATATTTGAATGAAGTTTCCCCACCTCCTTCATTGAAAGTCAACACTCCTGTCAGCCATCTTGTATCACCGTGGCAACAAGGTTCAAGGAGCCACTTGTTTCTTTCAACCCCATTGGCTTATAAACTTGTCCCTAAATAGTTTACTGCCACAGCTTGTCTTTCCCAGCCCTCCTTTTCTAATCCTCAATGACACTATAATGGCGGCTGAACTTGCGCATATGAATAGTGAATGCCTTGCGATTAGCTCAGTTGCCATTCTCAACAGAGATCTTGTGTGAAAATCAATGGAATTAGAGCAGCTTTGCCATGGAAGAAATGGTAAGGGATGCTCTTTTCATCTTAACCCTTATGCTACTGGTGGCTAATTTGGTCAATGCAAAATGATGCAAAAAACCTGAAAAGTGACTGAAACCCTGGCACATGGGTACTCATATGAGAGTACTCAGCGAGAACTATCCAATGAATACCAACATGACAGGGTTTAGATGGTTTTCAAGAATCTTTGCATCCTTGTGCTTTGGATGAAAGTATCCCCAACATTGGAAGGGTTAAAGTTGGGGAAGTCAATAACAAATGAGCAGAGGAGAAGAATAAATAGTCAAATTAATTGTGTAAAATAAGGAAGTGAATTGAGGCAGGGCTGCGCTGTAGTGCAAACATGGGAGACCGAAGCAAACATGCGGTATTTGAACACAGCCTTCACTACACGATGTTAAACACGACATTTAGCCTAACTGCACCAAACACAACACAATCGCCACGAACAAGGTTTTAAACACCACAACCCATGTGATGACTGAAATTAGCCTTGTATGATCCATTAATTCATTGGCGAGAATGAGAAGAGAATGCGAGAATTGTGATATTAGGTCCACTGTGCATTCCTCACGGGTAATGGTGCGTGCAATATGGAAAATGGAGTGTTGAATGAAGGCAAACACTATTGGATGTCTAGACAAACACTAGCGGAGGAGGAAAAGGAGGAGGATCGCAGATCAACTCCTGGTCTCCTTAATGCTTTATTCATGTATCAGTCCAGATCCGGGGAAATGGGGGAGATGAAGTAGGAGCAGTTTTTCCAATTGAGCTGGCAAAGGATCAAAAATCCATAACTTTTATCTTTCTGACTTGAGTATTGATTGCTGGAAGCTGGCGGGTGATGGAGTGAAGATTATCACTGGTGCCGTTAACCCCTTCATGCCTGGACATCCTCTGGACGAATGTCGTCTGGATCTACCATACTTTTGGAAATGATTTCAGAATAAACATTGAATTCACAAAATATTTGAATGAAAAGTGTAGGTTTGGTTCTGATCCACCTTAATCAACACATTTCTGGTGCTACAGGTCTAAGTGGGTTAAAGTTTAACACAACCTAGATATGGGCCAAAGTACTGTACAGTGGGGGGGGGGGGGGGGGGGTATCCCGGTGCAGTCTATGCACAATAGAACTTACAAAAAGCCAAAATTATCACAACCAATCACTTCATAGATTTGACCAAATGTTGACATCTTAATTATTAGATGTTTTGAATTTTCAAATATCCTTTTTGTGACTTGGAAAAGAGTTGAAAAAGGATATGCAAGGAAATGTGACTAAGTTTTCTAGGAACGGATTCTAGATAGCAACAAGTGTCTTGTAGCGCCTGGTTTTATAATTAATTAGTCATTCTAGGGTTGGGATGTAACCCTAGAGGGGTCAGCGGCCAGGGGTCAGTCTGCTGAGGTCACCACACCCATACCCCAGATAACACTACATACATATATCATTGTGATAACATGTTTTTAACAATCACTTCTCGAAACACTGTATAAGTATTAACCCATTCACGCCTGTGGTGCCTCCGAAAGTTCTGATTATTCTGACATAATCTCCATCATATGAAAGTTTATAATTGGAAAGAATTTGGAGGAGAAATGTAATTCTGATTCAACCGACAACTCTCCTCCAAATATTTCTCGAGTTCAAGCTAATTTTTGAAAGTATCACATCTTTGTGATTTTACAATCAACTTACTTAAAGAAATACCACAACAAGTATATAAGAGATATATGAAATACTCACAAAATTAACCTAGGCTTGGTCTTGCCAAGAGTGGGACTTTCCTAATGACAGTTTTCTTAGAAGCTGATGTTTTTGCTGAGAATGCCTTATGAGATTTGTAATGTTCTATGTTATAGGTTTATAGCCCGTTGCTGCGGTTACTGCCGAGCATCAAGTCAATTTGCCGTACAGTGACCATATAAAGCTGGCTATGAAACAGCATAAAGATAATTGCATTCCTTCAGCACTCCCCGAGTAACAATTTGGGCGAGAAAATCAGCTGACCGACGGCCTGTCATGAGGTCATATCTGACCCACTCAGCACCCAAGTACCCATATTGAAATGATGAAATTGGCAAATTGTTGCGTCTCTGCCAAAACACATCGTTTCCTGTTTGTGACTTTTATTGCAAATTGCTTATGGATGATTTTGATTGCGATCGACTAATGTCCTTGGCTGGCTGTTCTGTATCAATTGGAGATCATATCACTGTGTTCTGGTCATCTCTTCTATTCTAGTGGTGAATCATCAGGATTCACAGAGTGATAATGCACACATCATGCATGATTTGACCACTAGATCAGGCTTCTGGTGGTCGCAGCGATCTGTGATATAATATCCATATTGAATCCTCCCCCAGTGGAGTCCGCTTTAATCCACAGTCCCTAAGTCACACCATCCCAAACCATCTCTTGAGTCCGACAACGATTTAATCTATCCTAAATTGATTTTATCTCTCCTCCTATCTCTGTAGTAGAGGATAGGCTTAATATCAGCGAAGGGGGTTGATTTGCGGTCGTGGGAGTGTCCATATTAAGAAACGGTAATAATCAAATATTAAATTATTACAGATTTGCTATTCCTTGATAATTTCTTAATACTTTATCATTTGGCTTGAAAGTCCAAGAAATTTAGCTGATTTTGAAAGACAATTCTGAAAAGTCTTTCAATGTCTACATATGTACTTAAAAGCAACTCATAGATGAAATAACTATAAATTTACTAATTCACATATCTAGCTTTAAGTGTAGCTAAATAAGCAAATAGCCAAAAAATTGAAAAAGATGAATAGATTTTATGAATGATATTCTTATCCATATATTTCTGTGCAAATTTTTGTCATTCCTTTATATAAAGAGAACCCATACAATCACTCTATAGAAGTGTAAATTACAAAGTGCAATTTTCTAGACTTGCCCTTGTTATGCTGAGTGCATGATGAGAAGAGAAAGCCGGGATCAATCTCAAGTGCCTATTTAGTATTTACTTCTCTATAACACAAACACACTAATTGCCTTATTATTCTCTTTCACGCTTAATCAACTATGGCTGCTAATAAGTGAACATTGCATAAGAAATTAGTAGGGACCTCCCCTCTCTTTTGATAGGTCTTATCTTGGATCTTTCATATTCTTTAGCAATGAGTGCATGAGTTCAACTGGAGTCAGTAATATCTAAGGCACTAGCAGGGCCTTCTAATGAATTAATGGGGAAGGGTGGATCCTAAGCTTGGCCGCCTTTGATCTTCTAAATAGTCTGTAACAGATGCCCCATTAGTCCCATGATAAGAGAACCCAACACCCCCTGAAACCGCTAGGCACTGGAATCCTCAATAAGGGTTTCGTGGAAAGTTCTACATGTAAGTATCATCTACCCAGTATATTTATTGTGAAGGTCAGGAGTTTTGAAATATCATTCATCATCAAATTTTCTGTCATATTATTGAAGCTAAGTCATTATTCACGATTTGCTTATTGTTGAGGAAACCAAAGTACCCAGAGACAACCACCAACTAACCCATGTTTACAGATGATGAATTACAAGTTTAACCATACAGGAAACCCTGTGAAAGGGTTAGATCCAAAGAACACTCAGCTCATTGGCTGGCAGAGAGAGAGAGAGAGAGAGAGTAATTGGATGAATGAATGGTCCACAGACAAGGCCTTAAGAAATTGCTCTCGGAATCATCCATTCCAAAAACAGCTTTTAGCCAAATGCAATTGAAAGAGAACTGCAATAGAATCAATGTACATAGCAACTTCCCTGAGTAATGTAGCAAATAGATCCAACACTTGATGCTTCATGCATACCGGTACTCAATCCTGTAAGAGGGGAAAGTGGGATTTGTCCAAGTCTAACAAACATCTTAACCCTTCCAATGCTGCGTCTGCTTTTGTCAAAATCATAAGGACACAAATATTTTTGAAAACCATCTAAACCTTGTCGTATTGGTATTCATTGGAAAACTCTCGCTGAGTACTCTTAGTTGAGTACCAATGTGCCAGGGTTTCAGTCTTTTTTCTAGTTTTTTTTACATCATTTTGTAATGACCAAATTAACCACCTGCTGCAAAAGGGTTAACAGGATCCTCAGAAAACTAGCGAGGATATCTTCTAATATCTCAAGAGAATTGTGAACTTTTCCTTTAGTTATCATTTCTGATTGACAAGTCTAGGAAATTAAGATTGATTAGTTTCAGTTGCCCTAACCCCAATCCATTACCGATATCTAAATGTCAAAAATCAGGAGCAAAAAAAAAATCAAAATCAATGAGTAGCCAGTAGTGGTGTTTTAAAACTGTGATTTTACAGACGAGTCTTGAAAGGAATCCTATGTTTGGACATCGTTTCTGCACTTCCTGACCGGTCAGCGTGCGAGACTTATGGAGCGCAGCCATCTCCACATCTTGCATTGTCGGAATCATGTTTTTGGATCAGCACGGTAAATATTTCATGTCCACTGCTTGGCACGATCTGGGATGCATGATGTAAGGGTGTACTCTGCCTTGGCTGCCGGTCCAGGAGTGGAGGGAGGGGGGTATATTATCGGGCATCGAGGGCCCATGGGAACGGGCTCTCCGGTTTCTCCATCAGCGCTCCACCATTAATATTGCATTTTGGGGAGGATTTTCTCAGCATAAGCCCTCGCTGGTTACATAACACGGGTACGAACAGAGCCCATTTAGTAAACAGTTGCACCCAATGCTGTAACGTTATACAGCCCGCAGCATCTAATACAACTAAGTTCACAACTACTTCCCTGCAGTCTCAGTACCTCCTGCAAGAAAACCTCCCAGTATTCCAAAGGGAAGCAACTTTATACATTTAGTGACGCCACTCCTTAGAAGCTTAAACTGACAGTAGCTTATATTTTTTGATACATTCACACATTATGACTTCATTAAAATCATAATCAGATAGCTTCAAATGAAGCCATTGGAACAATTTTGAAAGACTGATGACCTGTGAGAAAATGTTGGTTCAACTTCGACTAGACCTATGTTTGAGATGCAACAAAGGTTATTACCTGCCTTAACCCTTATGCTGCTGGTGGCACTAATTTGGCCAATAAGAAATTATGCAAAAAAACTGAAAAATGATTGAAACCCTGGCATATGGGTACTCATTTGAGAGTACTCAGCGAGAGCTTTCAAATGAGTACCAACAAGATAGGGTTTAGATGGTTTTCAAGTAACTTTGTGGCCGTGTGCTTTGGAGGAAAGTAGCCTCAGCATTGGGAGGGTTAAGCTGGTGGTGCAGGGATTGATTGATAAGCTGTAGAATCATGAGACGTGTGCCTGGCACTGCATCAAACCCCCCTCATCTTGCATGCCCACAGTAGTGGCAGCACCCCACCGCAGCAGTGCAATAAAATGCTTAATCAGTGCGTTAAAATCGTATTATCTTTTCTTGTGTGCTAGCATGCAATAATGAGCCGTGGATGAGTGGGGAGGGGGCGCACAGGCATGCAGAACTAATCCTGCAGATCACAGGAGTCACATTAAACCTTCATGCCCAGAACTATCCATAATAAAAGTTGTATGCTTATTTGTTAATTTTGAAAATAACTTGTTCCTAATGCATAATCTTGAAGATTATTTGAAGGAGATATGAAGCCTGGGTTCTGATCAATATTACCCCTTCAAATATTTTCGAAATATTGATTTTTAGAGAAAGTTATCCCCAAAATCGGGATCTTGATTTTTGGTGCCAAAGGCATGAATGGGTTAAAGAACCAGTGCTATCCCAGGAATATTCCACAAATTAAATCCACGTTCCTGCCCCATACAGAAGAGGCGCTGGCGGGAGTCGGGGGTCACTGGCGGAACTGTTCCATGGTAATTGTCTGCCCCTACCATTTGTAGCTTGGACAAGCTTGACTTATTGCACCTTCTACCGGCTTAAGCTTGTACAGAAAAGTTGTGATTTTCTTCAATATTTGCTTGGACAAACTTAAAGAAGCTTCAACTAGGTCACACGGTAATTCGGACAGAATAAGCTATGAAAAGCTGCGCTAACAGAGCAAGGAAATCGCAGCTTCCGGTATATCCAAGCTAGCTGGTACTTTCTAGTAGAAAGCTGCGCTTACAGGGCAAGGAAATCGCAGCTTTCGGTATATCCAAGCTAGCTGGTACTTTCTAGTAGAAGCTGGAACTTCCATGGTTCAAAAATGGTAAAAAATAGTGGAGGCATGGGGACTTGAACCGGGATCTCCTGGGTGGCGAGCGGCTGTGCTAACCATTACACTACCGAGATCTTCTTGCTTCATGGACACCCAAATTAAGGCTAGATTTAAAAGTTGTACTTATTAAGCAGCAAATTATGTCAAAAAAGCATCTAATATTCATAATTGATTATAAAATATTCAAAATTCAATATTCATGATTAATTATGAATATTCATAAATGAATTACAAATATCCTTAATTCATTAATGAATATTCCTAATTCATTTTTGAATATTCATAATTTCTTTTTGGATTTTCACAGTTCAATGTTAATTATTAATATTCAAAAATGAATCATGAATATTCAAAAATGAATTATGAATATTTGTAAATGAATAATGAATATTCAAAAATGAATTATGGATATTCAAAAATGAATTATGAATATTTGAAAATGAATTACGAATATTTATGATTTATACATATTTATGAATATTCGTAAATGAATTTTGAATACTTATAATTCATTTTTGAATATTCATAATTCAATTTTGAATATTCATAATTCATTTACAAATATTCATAATTGATTTATGAATATTCACAATTCATTTACAAATATTCATAAATAAACTGAATTATGAATATTCAAAAATTATGGAATGGTTCTGGAAATGTCTCCCTGACAAAGAATTTCTAATACTCCTGACAAAGAAAAGTAGGTAAAACTCATTTAAGATGAAAAAGCGAATCTCAGTCCCCCCCCCCCCCATTGCAAACACACTTTTTTGGGAAATGTGTCCTTTGACCCCAACCCCAACCCAGACCGCTAAACTTTAAACTTGTGTATTAAAGATCTTTAATCAGTATTTAGAATGTTTAAGTAAAAACCTTTTCCTGTTACTACAATACTGACAGTGCTGAAAACAGTTTGTTAAGCCTTGGTGGTCTAACGGTCCATCAAAATGAATATCGTAGTGGTACACCAGAAAAATAAGCAGTCCATATAACTTTGATAACCAAAGTGGTAGCCAACATCCATTTCATAACTGAACATTCATGGTTAATTGTGCTAGATTTATGAATTGTGACAGTTATAATCTAATGTACAAGAAATGTGAAATTGGATTTGATGCTTACTAAATCAATGTGGTCAGAATATTTAGTAGACATCTGGGCAAGTAAACATAGACTTTTACTAGCCCATTCAATTTTTTGGTAGAAACGGACCGGTGGGATACTGTCTATTTTCACCACTGTCAGTTACTGATGGATATTAAAGTACTGGTTTTTCCAGTGTAACCTAAACTAGAATCCAGAACTTAAGTTCAGGCTTACCGCAGCTATAGTAGCAGCCAGTAACGCAGCTAGTAGCAGCTATGACTTTATGAAATAAAAGTATCAGGCAAGCGCAGCTTATTCCAGCCTCTCTATGTGTAAGGTAGCTTGGAGAAGCTTGTACTTACTAGGTATTATTAGCTCAAGAAAAAACAAGCTTTATCCAAGCTCAAAAGCTTGGACTCAAGCTGATACATCCTCGCTTATACTAGTAAGTATCAGCTTCCATGCAAGCCGCAGCTTATTCCAGCATTTCTAAGTGTAAGGTAGCTTGGACAAGCTTGTACCTACTAGGTATTATTAGCTCAAGAAAAAACAAGCTTTATCCAAGCTCAAAAGCTTGTACTCTAGCTGATACATCCTTGCTTATACTAGTAAGTATCAGCTTCTGGCTTAGAGCTTGGATCTGCAATGGTAAGGGCGGCAAGCAATGGATTTAAAGTGCTCTAAAACAGCCTTTACGGGGGCCGTAAAGCATTGTTAGTGCAGCATAAACTGTACGGGCATCTTATAATGTTGATTGCTTCACCGAATAAAATGCAACTTATGAAGAGCCCTTGGATATCAGTGAGAATATGAAACAAGACCTTATCGGAGTTTTGTGGAGATTTCCTGTGCGCTAAAACGTAATAATGACTGGTCACCTGACCTCATGCATTCCACAAGACCATCCAATCCGCTCGAGGGATGCAAGTTTAATAATGGAAAGGCTTGGGGGTAGTTTAGTGGGGGGCTGAAGTGGGATAAGGGATAGCACTATAAGGCATGGCCCCAATGGTCGTGTCCATACCCCCCTCCCCCCATGGGAGGAAGATTGTCACAGCCAGTTAGCCCCTACTCGTCACCGCTCCAGTCATGTGACGACAGCGCCTACGACCATCACGTAACATCGCCACGCTAAAGCCCCATGCTCATGTATGTCATGACCTACCGGCTACTATGCACATCCACAACGAGTTTGGAAAAATGATTTTCAATTGACTGCATCGGAAAATTGCCCTCCTCTAATAAATACAGGGGGAGATTTGATAAGATCTGATGGAAGTAGTAAACTGCTATTTGCATGCAGGCTTTAGGGACTAGACGGAGGGCGCACACGAACATGGATAGATGAGCAAGACAAATACAGCTGAGTAGTGCATCTATGTCGAACCACAACTTCGGATGAACTAGACCTATCTTCTAAGCGCATCCATTTCCTTGTAATTAGAGAATCACTTTCACCTTCTTTCTATACAATTAGGTTGCAGATCCTTAAGTCCCTGAGATAATTTTCTCTATTGTTTTCCCAAGCCTCAGAACTTTCTTCAGCCTAGAATCATCGTAATGATTGTGGGTATAGGAAACAACTATCGTTTTATCCGTAACATAATTGATAGAGATTCAGGGTGACTGCAGATTCACCAAAGTTCCCACTCAAACCCTGTTTATTTTCTGGCCTTGAGTAAAAAGAAACATGACCCAAGTAATTCATGCTCTCCGTCCTAGTTCTATTGTAGAGCGAAATGTGACACAATCTATATTTATACCACAAATCAAAATATTTATGATACACCAACGTCAATTATAAATGGGAGTGGCCCTGTTTAGGTTGTACCCTATTCATAGATGATGGAAAGTTTGACTGAACCCCGATCCCGGGTTCCGAAGGGTATTCTCTCATAAGCCATTAATTTCCTCATCAATAAAGCGGACCAAGTGTGTCGTAAATGCAAGAAGAAAAGGCTTTCATTGGATTAAACAGGAGTTCACCCGCAACTGTGAGTTTGTGTACCTCCTGGGCTGAGGCAGAGATCGTATGATAAGCTGTCAGTTTATGACTGATGGGACACATTCAAGGGCTCGCTATCGGGAGATTTTAGTGAAAGGAGCGTTCTGGCTGACTTGTGGCGGCCATGATAGTTTGCGAAGGTGGGTCGTCCGTCCGTACCGTGTGCGAGTCTCCTGTCACGCACACGTCCTAACCTGTGACCAAACAAGACACCCTTTTCACCCTTTCCTACCTTCATGCCAAAAAACAAAAATACAAATACTTCATAAACTCTAGTGATTTTATACATACATTTAAACAAAAGTTTTTTGCAAGACTTTTTCTTCAAATATTTTCGAAATCATACTTTTAGTTTGGGGATATTTGCAATATTGTCAGATCAAGACTGATTCCACCTGTAGATCGCTTTGACAAAAGTCGTCTGGCTTCTCCGATACTTGTGAAAATACAACCACAATAGAGGAAATTCTCACAAAATATTTGAAGGGGATGCGTTCGAAATCTTCTGATTATCAATTCTCCATCAAATTTGTTTCGAAATATATTCTTATTAAAGAGATTAATCCAGAATAGTTTGGCTATTTTGGGCTGCTGCTGAGATGAACGGATGGATGAAAAGTAATCTTTTCACAGTTATTTCATGCACTCACTCAGCCATGGCTGTAACTTAACAGCTCACAAAATGGTCCGGACTTCACGGGTGAACGCAGGGCCGCAAGAAACGTGTCATCATCTCATCAACCAATCAAAACGAAGCATCTTCCCATGACTATAAAAACCTTTTGATGTAGAAGTATAAAGAATCATAAAATCTTTCAAACTTTTGTAAGAGTTTCACACAAAAATGAAACAGTGCAGCTTCTTGTGTGGACAAAGTAATGGGTTAAGTTAACCCATTTCTGCCGGGAGGTTTCCTTAGCCAAGGTTGACTGGACCTGTGAAAACTTATGAAAATAACTTTTAAATCTAATCATGAATTTCATTATGATACTTTTGAAAACTACTTCTAAATTTAACCATGAAATTTCAATATGATATATTGAAACCAACCAATGAGAGTTGTGGGTTGGATTCTGATTGACAATTCTCCTTCAGAGACTTCCAATAACTGCCCTGATCTCAAAGATTCTACTATAATACTCTGCATTTCTGGGCCGTAAAGGCATGACTGGGTTAATACTAGTATACAAAACCATCACGAGGAGAAGAACCGTGACTCACTCTCTAGTTGGCAAAGTTTGCCAACTATTTAGGATGGTGTAGAATGGCAACCCCAGGCCAAGATACTCATTATCCTACCCTCCAAGTGGAACAGGATGGTCGGAGGTTTTTAACAATTCCAATGCTGACGCTACTTTTGTCCAAAGCACAAAAAGGCCAAAAAATTGGAAATCATTTAAACATTGTCATGTTGGCATTCATTGGATAGTTCTCACTGAGCTCTATCAGATGAGTACCCATTTGCCAGGGTTTCAATCATTTTTCAGGGTTTTTTTCATAACTTTGTAATGGCAAAATTAGCCACCAGTAGCATAAGGGTTAAACCCCCCTCCAAGTAGAAGAGGATGGTCTGAGGTTTTTAAGCCAGGCACGCTTCATTTATCAAGCTAGGAAAGAGCAGGAATTTACCACAACACACTCGCTCACTCACACACTCTCTCTCACAGAGAAATACATTATGATACCTTCCTTGATCTCTGAACAGGAGGAGACCTCCCCCTTCCCCTCCTGAAACAATCTCACTCCTGAGATCACATGGGTATTGAATACATTATCATACCTTCCTTGATCTCTGAACAGGAGGAGACCTCCCCCTTCCCCTCCTGAAACAATCTCACTCCTGAGATCACATGGGTATTGAATACATTATCATACCTTCCTTGATCTCTGAACAGGAGGAGACCTCCCCCTTCCCCTCCTGGAACAATCTCACTCCTGAGATCACATGGGTATTGAATACATTATCATAGCTTCCTTGATCTCTGAACAGGAGGAGACCTCCACCTTCCCCTCCTGGAACAATCTCACTCCTGAGATCACATGGGTATTGAATACATTATCATACCTTCCTTGATCTCTGAACAGGAGGAGACCTCCCCCTTCCCCTCCTGAAACAATCTCACTCCTGAGATTACATGGCTATTGAATACATTATCATACCTTCCTTGATCTCTGAACAGGAGGAGACCTCCCCCTGTCCCTCCTGAAACAATCTCACTCAGATCACATGGGTATTGAATACATTATCATACCTTCCTTGATCTCTGAACAGGAGGAGACCTCCCCCTGTCCCTCCTGAAACAATCTCACTCCTGAGATCACATGGGTATTGAATACATTATCATACCTTCCTTGATCTCTGAACAGGAGGAGACCTCCACCTTCCCCTCCTGAAACAATCTCACTCCTGAGATTACATGGGTATTGAATACATTATCATACCTTCCTTGATCTCTGAACAGGAGGAGACCTCCCCCTGTCCCTCCTGAAACAATCTCACTCCTGAGATTACATGGGTATTGAATACATTATCATACCTTCCTTGATCTCTGAACAGGAGGAGACCTCCCCCTGCCCCTCCTGAAACAATCTCACTCCTGAGATCACATGGGTATTGAATACATTATCATACCTTCCTTGATCTCTGAACAGGAGGAGACCTCCCCCTGCCCCTCCTGAAACAATCTCACTCCTGAGATCACATGGCTATTGAATACATTATCATACCTTCCTTGATCTCTGAACAGGAGGAGACCTCCCCCTGCCCCTCCTGAAACAATCTCACTCCTGAGATTACATGGGTATTGAATACATTATCATACCTTCCTTGATCTCTGAACAGGAGGAGACCTCCCCCTTCCCCTCCTGAAACAATCTCACTCCTGAGATTACATGGCTATTGAATACATTATCATACCTTCCTTGATCTCTGAACAGGAGGAGACCTCCCCCTGTCCCTCCTGAAACAATCTCACTCCTGAGATCACATGGGTATTGAATACATTATCATACCTTCCTTGATCTCTGAACAGGAGGAGACCTCCCCCTTCCCCTCCTGAAACAATCTCACTCCTGAGATCACATGGGTATTGAATACATTATCATACCTTCCTTGATCTCTGAACAGGAGGAGACCTCCCCCTGCCCCTCCTGAAACAATCTCACTCCTGAGATCACATGGGTATTGAATACATTATCATACCTTCCTTGATCTCTGAACAGGAGGAGACCTCCCCCTGCCCCTCCTGGAACAATCTCACTCCTGAGATTACATGGGTATTGAATACATTATCATACCTTCCTTGATCTCTGAACAGGAGGAGACCTCCACCTTCCCCTCCTGAAACAATCTCACTCCTGAGATTACATGGGTATTGAATACATTATCATACCTTCCTTGATCTCTGAACAGGAGGAGACCTCCCCCTGTCCCTCCTGAAACAATCTCACTCAGATCACATGGGTATTGAATACATTATCATACCTTCCTTGATCTCTGAACAGGAGGAGACCTCCCCCTGTCCCTCCTGAAACAATCTCACTCCTGAGATTACATGGGTATTGAATACATTATCATACCTTCCTTGATCTCTGAACAGGAGGAGACCTCCCCCTGCCCCTCCTGAAACAATCTCACTCCTGAGATCACATGGGTATTGAATACATTATCATACCTTCCTTGATCTCTGAACAGGAGGAGACCTCCCCCTGCCCCTCCTGGAACAATCTCACTCCTGAGATTACATGGGTATTGAATACATTATCATACCTTCCTTGATCTCTGAACAGGAGGAGACCTCCACCTTCCCCTCCTGAAACAATCTCACTCCTGAGATTACATGGGTATTGAATACATTATCATACCTTCCTTGATCTCTGAACAGGAGGAGACCTCCCCCTGTCCCTCCTGAAACAATCTCACTCAGATCACATGGGTATTGAATACATTATCATACCTTCCTTGATCTCTGAACAGGAGGAGACCTCCCCCTGTCCCTCCTGAAACAATCTCACTCCTGAGATTACATGGGTATTGAATACATTATCATACCTTCCTTGATCTCTGAACAGGAGGAGACCTCCCCCTGTCCCTCCTGAAACAATCTCACTCCTGAGATTACATGGGTATTGAATACATTATCATACCTTCCTTGATCTCTGAACAGGAGGAGACCTCCCCCTGTCCCTCCTGAAACAATCTCACTCCTGAGATTACATGGGTATTGAATACATTATCATACCTTCCTTGATCTCTGAACAGGAGGAGACCTCCCCCTGTCCCTCCTGAAACAATCTCACTCCTGAGATTACATGGCTATTGAATACATTATCATACCTTCCTTGATCTCTGAACAGGAGGAGACCTCCCCCTGTCCCTCCTGAAACAATCTCACTCCTGAGATTACATGGCTATTGAATACATTATCATACCTTCCTTGATCTCTGAACAGGAGGAGACCTCCCCCTGTCCCTCCTGAAACAATCTCACTCCTGAGATCACATGGCTATTGAATACATTATCATACCTTCCTTGATCTCTGAACAGGAGGAGACCTCCCCCTTCCCCTCCTGAAACAATCTCACTCCTGAGATTACATGGCTATTGAATACATTATCATACCTTCCTTGATCTCTGAACAGGAGGAGACCTCCCCCTTCCCCTCCTGAAACAATCTCACTCCTGAGATCACATGGCTATTGAATACATTATCATACCTTCCTTGATCTCTGAACAGGAGGAGACCTCCCCCTGCCCCTCCTGAAACAATCTCACTCCTGAGATTACATGGCTATTGAATACATTATCATACCTTCCTTGATCTCTGAACAGGAGGAGACCTCCCCCTTCCCCTCCTGAAACAATCTCACTCCTGAGATTACATGGCTATTGAATACATTATCATACCTTCCTTGATCTCTGAACAGGAGGAGACCTCCCCCTTCCCCTCCTGAAACAATCTCACTCCTGAGATTACATGGCTATTGAATACATTATCATACCTTCCTTGATCTCTGAACAGGAGGAGACCTCCCCCTGTCCCTCCTGAAACAATCTCACTCCTGAGATCACATGGGTATTGAATACATTATCATACCTTCCTTGATCTCTGAACAGGAGGAGACCTCCCCCTGCCCCTCCTGAAACAATCTCACTCCTGAGATTACATGGGTATTGAATACATTATCATACCTTCCTTGATCTCTGAACAGGAGGAGACCTCCCCCTGTCCCTCCTGAAACAATCTCACTCCTGAGATTACATGGGTATTGAATACATTATCATACCTTCCTTGATCTCTGAACAGGAGGAGACCTCCCCCTGTCCCTCCTGAAACAATCTCACTCCTGAGATTACATGGGTATTGAATACATTATCATACCTTCCTTGATCTCTGAACAGGAGGAGACCTCCCCCTGTCCCTCCTGAAACAATCTCACTCCTGAGATTACATGGGTATTGAATACATTATCATACCTTCCTTGATCTCTGAACAGGAGGAGACCTCCCCCTGTCCCTCCTGAAACAATCTCACTCCTGAGATCACATGGGTATTGAATACATTATCATACCTTCCTTGATCTCTGAACAGGAGGAGACCTCCCCCTTCCCCTCCTGAAACAATCTCACTCCTGAGATTACATGGGTATTGAATACATTATCATGATCTCTGAACAGGAGGAGACCTCCCCCTGTCCCTCCTGAAACAATCTCACTCCTGAGATTACATGGGTATTGAATACATTATCATACCTTCCTTGATCTCTGAACAGGAGGAGACCTCCCCCTGTCCCTCCTGAAACAATCTCACTCCTGAGATTACATGGGTATTGAATACATTATCATACCTTCCTTGATCTCTGAACAGGAGGAGACCTCCCCCTGTCCCTCCTGAAACAATCTCACTCCTGAGATTACATGGGTATTGAATACATTATCATACCTTCCTTGATCTCTGAACAGGAGGAGACCTCCCCCTGTCCCTCCTGAAACAATCTCACTCCTGAGATTACATGGGTATTGAATACATTATCATACCTTCCTTGATCTCTGAACAGGAGGAGACCTCCCCCTTCCCCTCCTGAAACAATCTCACTCAGATCACATGGGTATTGAATACATTATCATACCTTCCTTGATCTCTGAACAGGAGGAGACCTCCCCCTTCCCCTCCTGAAACAATCTCACTCAGATTACATGGCTATTGAATACATTATCATACCTTCCTTGATCTCTGAACAGGAGGAGACCTCCCCCTTCCCCTCCTGAAACAATCTCACTCAGATCACATGGGTATTGAATACATTATCATACCTTCCTTGATCTCTGAACAGGAGGAGACCTCCCCCTGTCCCTCCTGAAACAATCTCACTCCTGAGATCACATGGGTATTGAATACATTATCATACCTTCCTTGATCTCTGAACAGGAGGAGACCTCCCCCTTCCCCTCCTGAAACAATCTCACTCCTGAGATCACATGGGTATTGAATACATTATCATACCTTCCTTGATCTCTGAACAGGAGGAGACCTCCCCCTGTCCCTCCTGAAACAATCTCACTCCTGAGATTACATGGGTATTGAATACATTATCATACCTTCCTTGATCTCTGAACAGGAGGAGACCTCCCCCTTCCCCTCCTGAAACAATCTCACTCCTGAGATCACATGGGTATTGAATACATTATCATAGCTTCCTTGATCTCTGAACAGGAGGAGACCTCCCCCTGTCCCTCCTGAAACAATCTCACTCCTGAGATTACATGGGTATTGAATGACCAGGCCACAGATTCTCATACTGCTGTAGCCTCGTGAGATCTAGGCAGAAAAAATGGCAGAAGGAATTCTGCTGATACTTCTAACCAATTCATTCATTCACCCAAATATAGCCTTCAATTTTGGAAAATATTTCTGACTATGGCATACCAGAGAAATAATTGAAATAGAAATATTGATCAAAACTCACAACTTACAACTTCCCTTCATATATTTTTGGATAAATGCTCTATTCCTAAGTTATTTTCAAAAGTACCAGAGAGCCAGACGATACTCTTCAAGATTTCTCAGCATGGTTAGGTTAACCCTTCCAATGCTAAGGCTACTATATGTCAAAAGCACAAGGATGCAAAGATTTTTTTAAACACCACCTAAACTCTGTCATGTTGGTATTCATTGTAAAGCTCTTGCTGAGTACTCTCAGATGAGTACTCATATGCCAGGGTTTTAGTCATTTTCCAGTTTTTTTGGATTATTTTGTATTTGCCAAATTGGCCACCAGCCGCATAAGGGTTAAGGGTGTGTAGGTAGTTTGTCCACTAGATGCCCTACACTCTGAAGAATTGTGCGGGGTCAGAGAGGGAGCAGTGTGAGGATTGTGTGTAAAATAACGAGGGATTAAATCTAGCATTACCATTGACATATCACCACCTCCATTCATCACCCCCAAATCTTGTTTTCAGTGGCGGGCATTAGATTTTCATGGTCTCCATGTCTGATCGTACAACTCGCGAGTATTGATCGGCCGTAACTTCTGTTGAACCTGTCCAATCTGTTACCAACACTTATTGGTTCTAGCAAATTGCCGTTGCCAGGAAATAAAGACGGGCAATTCAAACAAGGGACGAAAAACGCTGGCACTCGTAACTTAATTTCACCAGCCTCGACATTCTTTCCTTGATTAACAAGCCAAATGTGAGTCCAGTGGCGTTGCCTTGTTAAACCAGTAACAATTCCTGTGTACTGACATGCAGGGGCACAAATCTACACAAATTGCTGCCAATATGCCATGCAAAATTATATAGGGTCCATGTCAGTGGGAGTGAAGTGAGTAATAAAATCACGGTAACACGATATCTGTCCCTGGAGAGAAACTGCTTATTTCTCCTGGATTCACTCACCCTGGTCACTCCAACCTCATTTTTCTTCCAAAATTGACAAAATTCCTTACATTTTTCACCTCAGTGCATTCAGCCATTTCCGTTTTCCTCTAGCGAGAGTGTGGAACAATGGTCGTTCATATAGAGCAGAAATTCTATAGTTTCCACTGCACCCTTAGCATTCAGAAATTTGAATAACTGTTCATGCATTCTTCTTGCCAGGCCAAGAGAGGTGAGTACAGGTGTAAAACAATGGGTCTATTGTTATTCTGCAGCATGTGGAAGTCCTCATCATTAGCGCAGACTCTAAAACAGTTACCTGTGAGGTACACATGCAAAATGTATATGATTTGTTTACCTATATACTACATTAACTATATACTATATATTAACAAAAATCCTCCTCACTTTTTATTTTATTATCATTTTTTTTCATTTTTGGTGCATTTAAAGATATATGTAAGAAGTCTAACACTGCAATTAACTGTCAGCCAGCATTACTGATAAGTTGCATAGATTAATAGGTATGCACAGTGCACACACTAAAAACAGTAAATTTGAAGATTTAAGCAAAAATCGTTTGGATGCCTGGATATGACAAGTACCTTATACTTATCACACACTTCATAAGTCATAGTTTTTTTCCAGGGAACATTCATAAAAGCCATGCTCCCAAACAAAGGTGTCAGGTAGAATTGTAGTGTAACCGTCACCATGTAGCATGTGTTCTCATACTTATGCATGCAGCAGTGTATGCGGTAAATTCAGCTGGGTGTAAGTTCAAGGTTGTTGGCCCATCGTCAGCCAATGTTCTCCTGCCAGTCAGCCAATTAACTATTAACCCTCACTACATACCGTACTTGCATGTAAAGGGTTGGCTGCCACAGTTATTAACACAACTTACCCTTACTGCACCAAACTTGGTGAAAATGTCTCTATCAGACTACCTTACATTCAAAGGTAAAGCTTCTATAGATGAATAAACAAAGAAAATAGTGTGAAAAACAGACTTCGCTATACACATCCTTTTTTTGGAATATGATTATTCACACCCAATATATAAGATAATGTCAAGCTATGCTTTACCTTAGAAAACATGGTTATGTTTTATTCAATAAATATGATGATTATCATCAGTGTGTATGTATCATCCCCCATTTACTAGGATAATGAGATGATACCCTGGGGAGGAGCATGTGTTCAACCTTAGTGAAATATCATCTCAAAACTTTCACGGTTCACCTGCCACAGAAAAACACTGTAAGAGCATGACCCAATTCCAACCACAACAAATAACTTGCTCCTCTCGAAATTCCCTAGAAATTACACAACCTCAATCAGGGAGTCAACTATGATGAAGCTGTGTCATTATTCATATGCATAAGCAATTATTGTTGAACTTTTGACTGGTGGTTGCGTAAGGCAGAAAAAAATCACAATATCTACCTGAGAAAACTGGCCGCATTCCAATATTTGTAAAAGGGGTTGATCACACTTGGGAGTCTATGTAGATCTGGGGACTTTGCGTTGAAGAATGAGATGTCATGTTTGGCTGACAAATAGAACTTACTAACTGGAAAACCACAGTTGGCGTCCCTCCAACTCCCTTCTCAAGCCTCTAGGGGGGTTAACCATTATGCTGCTGCTAGCTTATTTGGCTAATATCAAAATAATGCGAAAAATCTTAAAAATGATTGAAACCCTGGGAAATGGGTACTCATCTGAAAGCACTTGGCGAGAGCTATCCAATGAATACCAACATGATAGGGTTTTGATGGTTTTCCAAAAAAAATGTGTTTTTGTGCTTTTGATGTAAGTAGCGTCAGCATTGGAAGGGTTAAGGAGAAGAAGATGTTCTCTCCTCTTCTGTGTTTCCAAGTAGACCCTCTTGAAGGAGGCCAAGCCTGCCATATCAACTTCTGTTCCGCTTCGTCTCTCCTTTAGAAAACCCACACGTTCCTACGATTAGGCCCCCTCTTTCTCTGACGCTATTGAGAGCGAGTTGAATTGTTAAAGATGTAGTGTAGCACTCCTCATTTGAGAGTAGGGGCTTAAACGACACTCAAGACTGACCAAGATACATAACCGCAATGCCATGCTCCAATACATCATTAAAACACCTAACCTTCCAATTTCAAAGGATGCGATCAGATAAAAGGTACAAAACTGGCAAGGTAACCAGTTGATCATTTAATTTTCAGTTCAGTTAAGTTTGAACTTTCTTAAATTTTCTTTTTTTTAACCAAAACTTTTTCTTTTCTTCTCTTTTTTTTTAAAGAAAAATCCTACTTTTTGCAAAACATTGTAAAATTAACTAATTCTGTTGAATTTTGACTTTTCCATTTTCTGACTTTTCTTCCTTGGTCCCTAATTGTCCCTCAAGAAGGCATTTTTCATTATTTTACGTGTTGAGTAGGTGATAAAACGTAGAGCCACCGATAATTTCCTGTGCTTATTGGAAAAACATGTGCATTCACTGGCAAGCAGTCTTCCTTTCTGACAGGCTATAAACAAAGAAAATAACAAGGACAGCATGGTTCAAGGTTACTCTCTCCCTAGCGCTCCCTCTCGCTCCGTCTTGGTGCCCTGTACATATGTAGCTCACCCTGAGAATGCCTGGAGGGAACAAGTGCTACTACACTGTAGCTCTGCTTAAAGCAAGGCTATGGGTGTCCTTGTACATCAGTAAATACATACTATTATTAACCTAAGATAATGTGATAACCTCTCGCTGTCTCTGTCTCTCTCTCTCTGACTCTCTGTGTGTCTCTCTCTCTCTGAATCTCTCTGTGTCTCTCTCTCTCTGTGACTCTCCCTCTCCCCCCTCTCTCTCTCTTTCTCTCTCTCTCTCTCTCTCTCTCTCTCTCTCTCTCTCTCTCTCTCTCTCTCTCTCTCTCTCTCTCTCTCTCTCTCTCTCTCTCTCTCACATTCACTCATTGCTGGTGTGTGCTGAGTTAGGCGCTATAAGGAAATAGTGTTTCACCAGCTCTGTAAGCTGTGGTTACTGCCTGGCTTAAGGGGGAAGGAGCCGAGCTGCTAAGCCTGTATGGTGTGGTTATTGTGGCTGTTTATAGAGCAAAGGGGAGGGGATATCTGGAGCCAGGCAGGATACCAAGCCCTTAATCCACCTCTGTGGTTTCCTACAGGTAAGAAGGGGCTGCTGATTTATTCAGCAGTTCCACAACTAGTGGTTTCCTGCAGCTGAGATTTCCCTCAGTAAATCAGACCTAAATCCTCAGTTAATATCAGTGCATAATCACTGTTTCACATGCAAAGTAGGCTGTCAAGAAGGTTTTCGTGTAATAACCAATTTTTTAGCCTTATTTCCAGTATCAAACTTATTACTTGCAGCATTACCCCCTAAATTCTTCATTTCAATCAAGAAATGAATAAGAGACCACCACACAATAGAATATCATCAATAATTACATAATTAGACTCACCAACTGATCACATGGACAGAACAGAATGGTACATACCTGCAAAGAGAAAGAAGAATATTTAGAATATAAGAATATAATACAGATAATATAACATGACCATTGACCAATATCAGGTTAAACAGGTGAGATAGAAACATGTATAAGGATGTGGAGTTTGTAGCAGCAGACTAAGTGAGAGGACATTCCCCAGACCAGAATTTGAAGAGAGAGAAGTGTAGGGGGGGGGGGGGGGGGGGGGGTAGGTGGAGGGGGTAAAGGGGGTAGGGTTCTATACCTGCCACACCATACCAGCCACATTCTTAATGTAGTTACCCTAATGAAGTCCACACCACATTATTTCAACCTGACACACCACAGAATGGCCACTGATTGTGAATAATACAATGTATTTCTAGGTAATAATTACTTAAGTACAGCTGGTTACATTAAAAAAACACACCTATGGGAGGCGTTTATGTAAGGAGAATTCATTCAATTATAAAACTAATCACCTAATTTGCATTTCATTCCCCCAATTAAGCAGTTACTGTCTCAGACTCACTGGGGTATGAAATTGACCAGCAGTATGCATTGTTCTGTAGTACATTTCGAGATATTTTTGTATCCCATTTGAGAATGAAATATCGGTGGTTTATGAATCACAGCAGTTTTCTTCACACTTGATCTGAGCCCAACCCACTAAAGGTGCAAGGGTCATTCTGCTCATAATCATAACAATAGTAGACCCAGTCTCCCCTTTCCTGATGCTTCTCTTGTTACTAGCTATTACTAACACATAACAATAAACACACAAAACAATGCCATGATCTGGCATAATATAATGTTTATTTAATGAAACCCTTGTACACACAACCAGGTATGGAAATATTAACATGTTTATTTAAAGGGACAATGGGTCTACTACCATATATGGGCGTTGGTGTGTCATATTGTGTGTTCATGGAAGCGGTCGCCATGGTGGAAGGCAGTGGTTTCCTTGTGTCCTACTTCTTTGAGTGACAGGCACAGGGCGTCCAAGAACCACTACCTCGTAATAGTAATACCACCAGCGAACCATACGATACCGTACAGTACCACCACGTAATGGTATAGTGGTGGCTGGACCCGGCTCAGACAAGGATGGTCAGTTTAACATTATACCCATCATCATAACTCATATCTCTTCCTCGGCTGTCGCCGCTATCGCATTAATCGCCTTTCTAGGGTTGTTGTGGTCGGCTGCGGTAACATCCTGAATGCAATGTCTCAGTGGTAATGAAGAGTGTCACACTACGCACCAGGAAGGTCTTAACCCAGAACTGTCACCAGAAAAATTAAAGAGTCACTCCAATATTTTCTTAGCACTCAAAAACTGATGCCGCATGTTTATGGTTAACCCATTCACACTCAAGAGTTTCTCTAGAAAGTGTAGTCTGCTACTTTTGTACTTTTGTAAATAACTCGGGAATAAAGCAAAAGTTATCAAAATATTTGAAGGACAGTTGTCGTTTGACCTCTGGTTAACATTTCTCCTTCAAATATTTCCCAAAAAAATGCCTTGTTAGAAAAATATATCCATAATCGTCAGGCCTCTTTTGGCCGCTGTTAGCATTAATGGGTTAAAAGAAATGGAAAGATAACACGAAGGACAGTCACTGCCGTGGCTGCTTTCCTGCAAAGCGAATGTAAGGATTGAAAAGATGCATTGAAATTTGAATAGCAGGTTCGAGTTGACACATTGCGTGCTGCTACCCTTCAGCTCGCGAGAACCTTGCGAGAAGCTCGCGAGAAGAAAGCAACCAGGCAATTATTGACGCTCTCCCGGATGTCGATTTCAGAGGAGTGTGAAACATGCATATTACCCCATTCATGCTTTCAAATCTAGCCTTGACAAGTGTCGTCTGGATTTATGATACTTTTGAAAATAACTTGGGAATGGAACATATATACACAAAATATTTGAAGGAGAGTTGTGAGTAGGGTTCTGGTAAACAATTCTCAGTGAAATATATTTGTAAAAATGTGAAAGTCAACAAGATATTGTAAGAATCTTCAGGATGTTTTGGGTGCTCTGGCAATGAAAGGGTTAGCTTTGCTGTGCCACTTGACTAGCAGAGCATGAAAATCCAACAGATAAGATTCTTTCTCGTAAATTACCTGCACACGCTCATTGCTGAGGCACTCATGAAATCTTGACTGATATTCCGTCCGTCCCCCATGCCACCTCTACCCTCCAACACCCTTCACCGAGCCTCCACAGACCCCACTTATAAAGCACCGCTAGGGCAATTACATAATGAACTTCATGGCATTCTCTGGAGGCAGATTCCCTCCCTCAAATATTGCCTGCACCCTACACGATGCTCATGAAATCTGTACTGATTTCCCTTCACCATGCCCATTCTAACTTCCAGGTTACGTCAAACTCCATCGATCCCAGTCATAAACTAAAACTAGGCTATCATGTAATGAACTACATTGCGAGATTCTGTTGTTTTCTAATATTGCCTGCACCCTTACACCACATTCAAAATATCTTGACCAAATCGCCATCCAATATACCTATCCTAACTTCCAGACTTCATAAGCCTACACCGATCCCACTAATAAAACATAATAGGCTATTACGTAATGAACGTCATAGCTGTGGCAGCAAGTACAAGCTGTAGAGCAACAACCCCTTTTTTCCTATTTCACTTGATCTCTACTCGGCAAGCGGTACAACCACTTACGCACGTCCTCTGTGAACCCAGAGTTGGTGTGTCGGTCGGTGTACCCCTATCAAGCTCCTTCGCAGAAAGTGTGGCGACGTCACCGGCCTTATGATGACGGACGTTCTTGCTCCGACGACAACACAACGCTTAGTGTAGCCTGCCTCCGCATCATTTAGCCAACACAAATAGTCCTTCTACTCGCTCACAATACACTGGGTCAGTTAGGGAGCGCAGCAGTGGACACTTTGTGGAAGAGATTAAGCAATACCTTTCCCATAACTATTTACCATCTTTTTCTTCAATACCTCTCTCCCTCGCCTACACACATTGACAAGCATCATTTTGGTTATGTTACCAACATGTTTTATAATAACACACAATACTTTATCCTTTTTTCCTTCTTTTCCCTCAATATCTGACAAGTATTATTTCATCACCTTCAGGTTGATAATTAACCTGAACCAGTAACATAGCCCTTATGCTGCTGGTAGCTAATTTGGCCAATACAAAATGATGCAAAAAACCCTAAAAAAGTTGTTGAAACCCTGGAATATTGGTACTCATCTAAGAGTAATCAGCAAGAACTATCCAATGATTTACCAGCATAACAAGGTTTAGATGATTTTCAACAATCTTTTCGTCCTTGTGCTTTAGACAAAACTAGCCTCAGTATTGGAAGGGTTAATCATCCTCTTTTTCAATTGCCCCCCCCCCCCCCCCCCCCACCCCACCTCCCACCCTCTCTGTGTCTACATGATGTTGTTGACAAGTATCATTTCCCCTCCTTCGGAAGGTCTGGTGTCTGCAACAAGTGGGGATGCCGTAAAGGTCAAATGTTTGACCTGTCTGAGACGTAATCACCCAAGGGCAATCAACTATCACTCGTAGAGGTCTCCACAGTTGAAAACCTGGCTTTCAGTGCCCTATTGACATGAACAAGTGGAGATGATATTACAGGAGACAACTCTAACCTTTCGCTAAGTTATCAAGAGGCACAGATTCGCAATCTCTGGAAAGGTGTGCCTTACAAAAGATGGTGTTTCTTCATAAATTAATCATTAGTGTCATGGTGGACCTATCACACCTATCGGCACTGATGCTTATTACAATTAGTCATTTACATCATCTTTGAATCTCTAAGCAGCAATTTTTTCTGAAGTCTGTAGTCCTAGTATATATAAAATCAATATTAACTTTTTTGTGTGATATGTACATCTAAGGAAACAAAGCTTATGACCTATCCTGAAATATTCTATTCTATAAGACTTTTAATTCGAAACATTAAATATAATAGGCAGAAAATTCATTAAATATGAATTAGTATATCAAATAGCTATCTTTATGACAATTTTCAAAACTCATATCGAATATCAATAGAACCTGTTCTTCTATTTATCATGCTGAAGCAGTTTCACTCAAAATATCATTAGGAACATGAACTATGACTATGTATAATCTAGGATTTGACCATGTTATGGTTAAAGTCTGACCAGTCCCTTGGGTGCACCTTGGGGACTTGTGACCCCTATATATTGCACCCTGCCCCGTACCTGCCCCGGCAGCTGCTTGTGTCAACATCTTAAAGCCCACTGTAACCTGCTGCCCTGGAAGGTCAATATACACAGCCAGTAGTGTCCACATGCCAGCCAGACCTTTAAATACACACTCCAATCTTCCTCGCTCTACGATTGCCCTTTATTACCATAAACATTGGCCCGATTAAACTTACAGGCGTGCTCAAACAAGGCGAGAAAGGCAGGGATTAGGGAGTTTGCTTTACAGGAAGCAACAGGCTTAGCTGGTGATGATTTATTATTTGAGATAATATAAACAGAGCTTAAATCCGATAACATGCAACACCTCAAATCCCATTCTCAATTCTTCTAGGGAATCGTTCTAAAATTAAATCACAACTATTGTACCTACAAAACTAATTCCATGGGGTTCCTCCAGAGGAGGTGTGTTTTAAATTTGCATATTCATGATGATTTATTGTTTGAGATAATATAAATATAGCTTAAATCCGATAACATGCAACACCACAAATTCCATTCTCAATTATAGGGAATTGTTCCAAAATTAAATCAACATTTGTGGCTTCGTAACGGATCACACATGGTTCTTTCAGAGTTGTTTTAAATTTGCATATTTATGAAATTAAATTTCACTGGATTTTTTTCTCCACATTCATAGATCATTTCACCTCAAAATCATCTCAAAATCTAAGATGATTCTGTGTTCTCCAATAGCTTTTTTAATAAGAAAATAGTAAGATTCTGTTTAAAATGCATAAGTCCCTTCAAGGGAACCTTTTGCAAATAATCCAGGTACTTGATCTTTGGGTTGCATATGCTGACCCATTAGTTATGTGTGTTGAGACCTCCATTCCCAGACACCTGAGTGCTCTTCAGGCAGACTTGAGGCGCACTGCTCTAAAACAATGAGAAGCCTTGCTCGCCACCAGCTCCTTGAGACACCACTTACACGGCGGCTAACACAACTACACACCACCCTCTCCATCTCTCCAGACACCCCCCTCCTAGAACCTTGATTGGGGGCAGTTTATCACATGCTTAAGGACCTCTTCTATTCTACTGAGTACACAGAACAGAACAGCTACATTGCACAATGAGACAAGTAGCTTCCAAATAATGGCATAGGAATATTCCTGTTGTTTGCTAGTAATTTTGACGAGACAGGTTATCATATGAATGACATAGTATATTGTTATATTCCTATACTGAACATTATATGAAGTTTCTGTGGCTAGCCACAACTTAGCCGCAATATGGTAGAAAAAGGTACGAAAAGTGAAATTCCAAATCCAACTCAATTCTGTAAGTTTTAACATTAAGACCAGCAACATCAAGAATGTGGTTCCACAAGGAGTGCAATCACAGCATGACTTGGTTGCCTGCATCTGATTGGCTAGGTACTGACACTGGTCTTTCTCAGAGACCCAGTCACAAGTTGACTCTTTTATTCCAACCCCTCCCTGGTTGTCTGAAATTCTTGCAATGCTATGACATTCAAATTCTTGGAAGCATACATTCTCTCTTATGGTTAGTTCTCAGAGTATGGTAATAAATATTAATAAGTGGCAAAAAGTGCTACAGTGATTTCTCCTACATCACACACCCCATGCTGTTAAATAACAATATTCTAGTGTTTAATAACACTATTCCACCATAAGAGTAGGCCTGTCAACAAAAGCCTGATGGATCACCAGACCAATAACATGGTATTCCAGCGAAGATTTCTCACATCAGAATTCAAGTCAGGATTGGGCTGAGATATACTGCAGACACACCCTCATTATGAGTTCATTAGATCACTTAATGGATCGCCAATTAATTATTCCTTGCATCTTCTTAATTAATCTTTAATTAAAGGGCTAGGTGGACTGGTAATTAAGCCTAGTGGATGTGATGATTTTACCATCTGTGCCTCGTAAGGTCATGCGGAGATTGATCATCTTGCCACTCCTTTTGTTATTATTCCTAAGAAACTCCTGCCATAGATACTCCTACCTATGACATTGGCATCCCTTCAATGACGTTATCTTAACCCATTAATACTTAAAGAGTTCCTCTAGAAATTGTCGTCTGGAACTCAGATACTTTTGACCATAACTTTTTAATTAAGAATAATTTTACAAAATATTTGAAGGAGAGTTGTTGGTAATGTTATGAGCAACATTTCTCCTTCAAATATTTTTGCCAATTATGCTTTAGGATGAAAGATTTCATCAAAATTGTCTGGCCGTTTTTGGCCTCTGTGAGCATTAATGCGTTAAAGAGGGTAAATTCTGCGAGACCATAAGAATTGCGTAACAAACCCAACAAGAATGGTCTGAAGTATCATTAACCACAACAAGCCACAAGCTTGAATCATCTGAAGGAGTAGCAATTACCTTAACAAGCACAATCGCATCCCAGATTCAACTCAAAATTACACATTCTGTTTCTCTGATACCAAAATTGTCTCTGAAATCAGTTCTTATTTGCTGCAGACAGGTCTAACCGCCATATTGATTTCCGATGTCTTTGATGAAACTACGTATCTGGTGAATTATGGACGATTTCAAGATGGCCACTGATTGGTGATGATTGGGCTTTGAGTCAATAACCATTCGATAGTCCAGGCAGACCGGATAGTCCCTCTGATCAGCGAGAATTAATGTGGGCACTTGCATGTAAAGATTGCATAGATAAACTGTTTGACACAAACAAGGGCTGATGACAACATCAAACATGTAAGATTACCTTAGAAATTAACCAAATACCAGAAATAGTTTTCCTCAAAGAGGAAAAACCAATTGAGATCAATTATGAACTGGTGGGTATCGCTTATGAATCTTATATGCTATTGATTAGACTGGATTTCCCAAACTTTGGATGAAAGGTCTCCTCGCTTAGTAAGGCAAAATATTGAGCAAATTATTACATCACGCAAATTACTATTCTTTATTGGCATTCGCAATTTTAGATTAACATTGTAAATTTTAAACTTGATTCTGAATACATGGATTAGACTTACTTCTCGCACACCACCTAGTAATCTCTAGGCATCTTATTCAATCAAATTCTCATTACTTTCAACTAATTAGAGGAAGTTCCATTCAATGCAAAATTGATTTTTATCCAAAAATAGTAATAACATGAACTCAATCATCCCTGAGGAAAGTACAAGTGTAGAGCAAGGTATTGATACAAGAAATAGTATGGTAGCACAGACAATCCCAAGCTTAAAGCTTAACCCATAGCTACAAAGTGTCATTAACGTCCCAATTAATTTTTTGTCAAGATACGCGATAAAAATCAATGATAAGTTGTTTGAGCACAGTGGGTCCTTGAACTGGTGCTAAACTGTTCAATAACAGATCAATACTTTAGTAACGGTGCCTGATCACAGGGGAGCTATGGGAAAACCTAGGCCACTGGAGAAATGCTCTGTATGTTTACCCTGTGTACATGTCAGTGGTTGTACATGTATATTTAATGCTTGCGTAATGATATCAAATACATATCCTGTACAAACTCCTATAATCATTAGCAGCCTACTCAGTCCTACTGATACGGCACTAATGTAGCGTTTTATGGCATGATGCCTCTGAATAACATACAACTTCCTCCTAGTCTTACTCATAAATACAGGCTACAGATATTGATCTCATTGTAACTAAAACCTCTCATCATTTATAACATCACGGTATCACATCAGGGACTTCTTTCAATGTATAAAGATATTATGTACCTAATGATATATATTTTTTTGTCAAATGATATTCTAAGCTTATTGTCATCTCATAAAGGATATATTTTTCATGTTATCAAATTAATTGTTTACACTTCTAGCAAGGTACCAGAAAATGACCATTAAGATCATGAATTCAAAGTATGAAAATGTAAAGAACAGCTTCTATAAAAGCCCACTAAAACATTATTAGATTCATACAAAACATCTATTGAAAGGTTCATACAGTTGTGAATATAATGCTATGGCAGCACATGCACTCTACAGAGACTGAAAACCTCCCTGTTATGATGTACATACACGGGCGGAAATCGATCCCTAGCTAGCTAGGATGGGTGGCTATAGGAAAGAACTTGCCTCCAAGCAATTGCTATTAGTTTTTTAATGCATTATATGTTTGCTCTCGAGCTCGCCCCTCTTAACCCATTCATGCCCACAACTCCTCTTGGAAATAGATTTCTTAACCCATTAACATGGTTTCTCTAGAGGGTATCGTCTGCTACTCTCATAATTTTGAAAATAACTTTGGAATAAAGCGTAAGTTCACAAAATATTTGAAGGAGAGTTGTTGTTTGGCTTCTGATGAACATTTCTCCTTCAAATATTTTCAAGGAAATGCCTTCTTAAGTAAAATATTTCCAAAATCATCAGGCCTCTTTTGGCCTCTCTGAGTGAAAATGGGTTAATGCTACAATATTTTCAAAACAATAACTTCTGAAAAGAGTGTTTGTGTAAAAAATTTAAAAGAGAAAATTATTGGTTGAGTTAGGATTGTTATTATGAAATATGTTTCCCATGATATGTCAGTGTAAGACAGATCTCACCATGATAATCAGCCACAATTATGGCTACTGTTAGGATGAGTTAGGAGTAGGACTTACCAAGTGAGAAAATGAAAGCATGTTTATACTTTACCTTACTACTGAAAGATACATCCCATTATTGCAATCGATAAAATCTACAGTTTTACAGACAGTTATCAGACTTCATATTTACATGTACATATATTCGACTTCAGCTATAAAATAAATGCACAGTTATTAATATGTTATCAGGTCTTAATTATGATATATTTTTGAGGAATCAATATGTATTTATTAATGCTTGTTTGAGTAACAACTAGTTCCTGCGCTTGTTATTGTGCTTGTTTTTTTGGCGTAAACTCTTAGTATGCATGGCTACGAACTGGTAAGGACCCACTAGTAAAGCCTACGCAGGCCTTGTGTACAGAAGCTAGCCACAATAGCATAGCCATGTGCAGCATGGGATATGTACACAGAAATAATCAATCAACGATCCAAACAGACCTTCTATTCCAACATACATATGGTGCTAACGATCACTATGGGTACATATATAAGTACTGTTATACTGTGGCAATAGGTAGCATGTGCTGTGGTAATAACGGACATGTGTTCGCGGTATATTGCTATGAGTGCAGTACATTGATTATTGCACAGATGATGATATTGATGATTTCTGCTCTTCCTGGTTTATATGTGAGTGATCTATGGCTCCTTGCTGTATGATCAGCCCAGGATTTATGAAATCTATCATTCCCTGATGAAATACACTATTCCGCTACTACTGCGTATCCTAGGCACTTGAGACAAGAAACAGTGGTCTACTGCTCCTTAAAATCCCTAGTGGGAGCTCTTTAATTACACTCAGACAGTCTAACTTCCAGCCAGAACCATTAGCATGTGGATATGAAGATCACCTTAGTTTACCCAGTAGGATCAGAGAGGTGGATTGACATCCTACTCACAGGTAAAATGCAGCACATTAAGCTTGACTTGGAGTATAAACACATCTTATCTTAACCCTTCCAATACTGGGGCTACTTTTGTCAAAAGCACAAGAACGCAAGGAATTTTGAAACCCATCTAAACCCTGTCATGCTGGTATTCATTGGATAGCTCTTGCTGAGTACTCTCAGCAAGAGCTGCAGGGTAACCTCAATAACACCCACACATACATGCAGCTCAATATCAACTTAAAACCTAAAGCACCAAGTCTTGTTATGGGCACTTTAGAACTTATGAACTGCTGCAGCTCTTCCCAAGATATAGGATACTACATGTATATCCAATCAGGAGAAAATGATCCAAGCTCATTGTATAAATATATGGTCCCCTACCTAATGGATTGGACTTTGGTGGGGAGGGGGGGGGGGGTGATTGGGGGATGGGGAGTGATGATGAGTGATAATATTCATCAAAATTAACTGTTAAGGTTTTAGCACTTAAAAAGCATACAAAATCTGCATAGTGGAAAATCTACTTTTTTTAAACAAACCACATAAAGTTTGAGCCCACCCACTATAGCATGTAGTAAGTGCTAACATACAGTGCTTAAGGATGCTGAGGTTCACTGAGTTCAGAGCTGGGCCTTGGCATGGTAATTATTCCACATACATGTACTGCTCCTACCTGAGGGCTGAGGAAAGAGGGAATTAGAGATGCACGCCTCGCTAAATCCTCCAGCACAACATTCTCCTAGTAACATTTCCAGCTAACTAGAGATGAACCCAAGAGTTCAGAGCACCATATACTAGTGCAGCACAAACAGTGGGTGCATGCAGTCCACTGCTAACTCTATAACTCACAGGTATCAAAAATAATGAAAGTTTTCACTATCAAACAAGACAAAATGGCTATTTTTTACCTAAAGCCTGGTTTTACATTGATATCTTGCGATCCATGAAACAATTTTGATATACAGTGCTTTAAAATACCCAATATTTTTACTAGACCTGCGGACAGTTCATTCCAGCTAAACCACAGATATCACTGCCCTACCAGCAATGGGCAAGTTGTGGGGGCAAGTTTTGCTGTCAGCCCCACCCACTAATATTAATAGCAAACTATACTGAATGCCCAGCCAGGCCAAATAATGCCAGGCAATCTTATTGTCACAGGGGCAGGGCTGTTATGTGATCCACAGATCTACAACTTACTAAGCAGGAAATCCTGGGTACTCGACAGGTAATATCAGGAGTGGGGGCGGGGGAACCTGGTCAGTGGTCAGGGATTTTCTGCTTGATTCCTTGTGACTAAACCATTGGTATGGAGTAATTCTGAGATGGATGGACTGTCCGCTGACAATATGTCAGTGGTGGTGTAGTGTTTGTGTTCAGCTGCAGGGTGCAGTGTCCAGTAGCGTCCAGCAGTGTCCAGTAGCGTGTTTATATAGGCTGACATCTGGCCCAGCCCAGCCACTTCACAGCCTAACTCATGACAGCAACCAAACAACCTGAGATAGATAACCTGGCTGTCTCTATCATGCTATCACCATTACATACACAAGCTGTGGACAACTCTCATTCAATTCAGTACATAAATCAACCCTTCCAATGCTGAGGCTACTTTTGTCCAAAGCACAAGAACCATCTAAACCCTCTTATGTTGGTTTTCATAAGATAGCTCTCGCTGAGTACTCTAAGATGAGTACCCATGTAACAGGGTTTCAGCCATTTTTTTGTATCATTTTGTATTGGCAAAATTAGCCACCAGCAGGGTTAAAATGACCATGGGTAGATACTAAGAAAGGTAACCTGTAGATCACTACCACAATCGGCATGATATCTGATGATCACAAATGACCCCTAGGCAACTATCAAAGAATCCATTACATAAGATTTAACCCTTCCAATGCTAAGGCTTCTTTCGTCCAAAGCACAAGGAAGCAAAGATCTTTGAAAATCATCTAAACCCTGTCTTGTTGGTATTCATTGGATAGCTCTCACAGAGCACTCTCAGATGAGTACCCATTTGCCAGGGTTTCGGTCATTTTCAGGTTTTTTGGCATTATTTTGTATTGGCTAAATTAGACACCAGCAGCATAAGGGTTAAAGTAATGGCAAGGCAAATCAGAGTGACCAAAGGCTTGGCCTTGGAGGACTAGCATACCAAATGTGACATCGGCTATGAAGTATGAGGCTTAGTAAAGTCAGCCAGGAGAATTGTCTAATGGGACGGAGAGAAGTAGGTCTAGCCCAGAAATAGCCACATACTTTCAGAGACTGATTGTTTCCAAAAGGTCAGAGAATGTGTCCAGTGAGTGCAAGGGACCTATTTAAATGGACTGTAGACCAAGTGTGGATTACTTCAATCTTGGAGAGACAAATGGGCCTAAGGTCAATGATATTTAATTGAGAACTCAGAAAACACATGTTAACTTACACATTCTTTAGTCAGTAGTTCTGATTCCACATGGTACTATAGTAACCATTTGAAAACACAAAAATAGTATTTATTGCAAAGGTATAGCGTGACACAACATTAACTACCATGGAATTGGGTTGGGGTGGAGTTTTGGCATGTGCATGCAGCATCCCACAAACACCCTTTATGTACCTGCAGATGGCACATACCCAATACTCAATTTGAATTGAGATGTATCCATGCACCTCTATGTCTCCCCTTCCTAGCCTATGTGCACAATAGTAGTATATTGCAAAGGTATAGGGTGATACAACATTAGCTACCAATGAGTTGGGTTGTGGTGGAGCTTTGGTTTGCGCATGCGGCATCCCACAAACACCCTATGTACCTGCAGATGGCACATACCCAATACCCAATTTGAATTGAGACGTCTCCATGCACCTCTATGTCTTCCCTTCCTTGCCTGGGGATCCAGACAGGATCAGAGGAGAAGGAAATAAGCACCAGGTGATTTACCAAAGCTTAAGCCTATGATAAACCTAATTAACTCTTATTCAAGAATCATTACATACCCTTACAACAGGGGCTTAATCCTATACACAGCACAGGACTGAGATATATGCTCAAGCTAATTATCACTCTGCGGATTTTTACCTGGGTTATATACCCAAACAAAGCCTTCTGTGCTTATAACTGCCACAGCTCAGTATCAGAACAAAAGCTGAGGCTGCAGGGGGAAAAACAAATGTTGGGAAATATTACAACATTGCCAGCAGCCCTTTCAATGCAAGGCAAAGTATCAATCTCAGACTCTGTCGGGGCAGAGGTAATTCACAACTACAACAGTTACAGTACTGGTTCAAAGATGAGGTAATTGTTTTTGGTGTTATTGTGGGGTTTGCGAGAAAGCTTTGTAAACAGTAGTGGTGTAATCAGTACCTGGGGGTGAGGGAGGGTTTCCTGGTTTAGACTCACTTCCTGGTCCGACAGGCATTTTTGAAATCCTAGCTAAGACCCTTGGTGTAATCAGTACCTGGGGGTAAGGGAGGGGTATTCCTGGTTTCGACTCACTTCCTGGTCCGACATCCCGTCCACATAGTCTTTTTCTAATCCCCTCAGTGACTGACCAAAAGCTTAAGGGTTAATTACCACATTACCACAACAATGCTTTTCATCTCAGCTGAACTTCCATTTACAAAATCGCTTTAGTACTTTGAAGTTTTCTTAAATTAAATCCTATTCATCCTTGGGAGATATCCAAGCTATGTGCTGCTAAATTCAACATCAGAACCAACACATTCAAATGACTAACAGAATCAAATCACCAAAAACAATAATATTGATTTTTGGCCAGGTATTTAATCAACAAAAAGTTATGAATGAAGAATTTCCGGTGGTCAGTACAAAAGAAAACACTGAATCATCATCACAGGTGAAAAGGCATGAAAACTGCATTCTAGTTTATATAGTTCATTGTGAATCATTGCGAGATAGAAATATCGATTTTGATAAAACCGGAATCTCAGAAACAAAACGGTCTTCATCTGAATGTTATTGATTCAAAACGCAACGGCAATCAGGAAAAGGAAGAAGGAGAATGAGAAATAGTTGAAGAATCGATCTGACCACCTACGCACGTCCGCATCCACACAAAAATGAAATGTCCATTTCCAAAATCACTCACCTGTCATTTCCTCCTGACGCGCTAATGCCTTACTCAGTTCCAATACCCAGAAAAAAAGCGCACGCAAAAATCTGCTTAGATAATGACCATTTTCGGTTATCATAATAGCTGAGTAAGAGATCGAACTGGTGCCATATGCTAACAATTCAGTACTCGGTTCCACTATACCCAGAAATGGTGCACGCTAAGACCTGCTCAAATTATGACCATTTTCAGTTATTCTAATTGCAGAGTAAGAGAGCGAACTGGTGCCATATGCTGATGATTCAATGCGTTCCCTAAGTCTTTTGTCTAAACCAGTAATTATCAGTGCTTGAGAGTTTAAATTGGAACGGTTTCCGTGGCCTACTATATGGAATATAAATCATAAGATTTTATGAATCTAGGTCGACGTCACCCAGTAATCCTTTAGGGATTATCCTCATCAGGACACAGATAATTCTTAATCTAAATTATCCCCTAACTGACTTTTGTGTGCCAATGTCAAATGCTATTTGAATAATTGCTCTGAAGTTATGATATAATATTGCAGGTGCTAGGATGGGCCTTTCACTCTATACGCACTTTCAGCAGCAATAATACTCTGTCAGGGCATTAAAGGCAATTGAGCAAGCAGAAATACAGCGTAATGCAACAGTCTTCACATTATCCATTAAGTTTAATCAAGATAATTGCTGTGGCCTGAGAACATGAATTCTTAATCGGAAAAGTCAGTTACTCTCATTACAGAAACCCACTTATTCTGCCAAATTATTCATAACTGCAACAACTTCCTTTAGCAGTTGTGTAGCGTCAACAATGGCAATCTGGGATATCATTTCAAACACCAACAATTCTGAATGTGCGCTCTCGTGACTCTCTGCGACAAAGTGCCAAAGCATTGTCTTCTGAGAGGAAATCTAAATATTGTTGCAGCATTGGATAATATGGTACAGCTCATGGCAAATTAAGCCCCAAATCTATCCACAAAAGAGTGAACTATTTGGCAGTTGGGTAGGCCAGGTGAATGGGCACTATGTGTGGCTTTTTCTGCTGGACTAGACAAACCTTCCAAAAAATAGAAAGTGTAGCTAGATTTAGCGCCAACTAACAATAGGGATTTACTGAATGAATGCTTGCGCCAACATGTTACTTTTTTAAAGTTGGGGGTGGTTCTTACAGTATAGAAAAAGTTTGATAGCAGATAATGTGGTTGTTTGCGGTGTTCTTTTTCAAGTATACTTTTCAGCATGGGAAAGCTGGGGCATTGTTCTGAGTCGTGTGGTTTGTGAGAAAGTTACACTTTTTCCTGTATAGCTTCCATATGAGTGTTATAGTTAGGAGGTCAAGCAGAACTTAAGTAAACTCATAAGAGGCTGATATTTCACCACACCAGTAGGGGAGGAGTTGTATGCTTAAACCTTCTAATGCTGAGGCTACTTTCATCCTAAGCACAAGGAAGCAAAGACTTTGAAAACCATCCAAATCCTGTCATGTTGGTATTCATTCAGGGTAGCTCTCACGGAGTACTCTCTGATTAGTACCCATTTTCCAGAGTTTCAAAACAATTCAGGTTTTTTGCATCATTTTGTACTGGTAAAATTAGACACTAGCAGCATAAGGGTTAAGAAACTTCAGTCACAGTTACAGCGGGGAATTTCATTTACATCATAGTAAACTGAACCTACTTCAGAATAATTGGAGCAATTGTAGAATATCTCCTTTTGTCTTTTAAACATCTGAAAACACACGAAACAATTAAAGTTTCATAAGAAAACAATTGCTTGCTGTGCCATGTTTTCCAATAACATGCCACTTATAGCCAGTATTGATGCTACAGATGACCGTAACTGATTCCACCTAGGCCTGCCGTGGTGAAGGGTCAGGGGGAAGAATGGGTGTCATTCAATAGTGTATATACTGACACACCTGTACAGGTGAAATGCAAATAAGACCTAGGTATGCAAATAGCACTGCTGTATTTACTTAGCGGTACTGCTGCAATATGAACCTATGCAGATCAATCCAACACCTATTGTTGTCATAGCACTTCTAGCACAGGAAATGGCCCTGCTTAATGCTACTTGTACAGAGGATATAGACACAAACATATAAGCCTTATACATACATACATGCAATATACATATATATCTATATATATATATATATATATATATATATATATATATATATATAGATATAGATATAGATATATATATATATATATATATATATATATATATATATATAGATATATATTTATATGTATGTATATTATTCTATATCTCCTGTGAAATATCTATTTATTTTACTTCGTCATTCTAGCTACCGTTGATAAAATTCCATTCCAGGTTTGAATGCACCTGATGTATCAAGAAAGTTCCATAGAAATATAATCCCATTTTCACTACCACTCTACAGTATTAATAAAACACCTATTCCATCATCATCAGAGCAGGTAATATTAGGTTAACATCTCCCTGATTTCAGTGGTGAGTCACAAAGAGCAGTGCTGGCAGACTTCAGACAGTCTGCGGCGTATAAAACACATGCAATAGTGGCATTAGGCACTACAGGTAGACTGGGTGAGATAACAGGGTGGCATTAGGCACTACAGGTAGTGTGGACGAGATTACAGGGGCCTGGAACTGACACTGGACTTGCGGACGGGCCGGGGGGGGGGGGGGGGGGGGGGGGGGGGGGGGGGGGGCCGTTCTAGACCAATTGCCAGCCTCCTGACTCCTCCTATAGGTTGATAAATGAGGAGGTAGGTAATCACTACATCACCTCCTTGATAGATTGTTTCAATAGCAACGATAGGCTGATCAAATAACTGAAAGCACAGCTGTGATTATAGAAGGTAGGCACTAGTAGGGATCAAACTAGCCTCCGCCCCACACACAATACCTGTGACCCATCCTCTCTCATATTTCAAAGTGACTGTTACATATATGTCAAAAAACATCCTTCTTTGCTTAATTATAGTAGACCATTTCTCTTAATACCTTCATCCGAACTATGGATTTATTAACAATTAACTTTTCCCCTGCATCTTACATGTCTGTTTCAACATATATAAAATATCCATAATAAGCCTTATTTAGGGTTAAGAATGATTTGGAATTGGATATAAAAATCAATATCAAGGTTGATTTCTAAAGAAGGAACTGGTACAGGATACAAACATCCTCTAAGTTGGAAGACATCCTGAGGGCTCAGCATGGAATACAAAGAGAAATGCGACAGTGGAAATGGAAACTTTTCAATTTTCTTTCAAAAATATGAAAAACTACCAAACGCATATATATTCAAACCTTTTAATCCATTCATCTTGAGTTATTTCCAACAAACAGAGGAAAAGCTTGATATTTGTATTTACTTAACTCCCTTTCTTCAATATGGAAAAGCAATTAACTGTCTAGACATTAGAAAGTGCTAACACAAAAGAAAGCCAAATATGCATCCTCACAATAGCAGATGCTTTTAACATGAACTGTTTTCCTATTTGATGAATTCAACATGAATTGAAGCAAATATAATAAACTTTGAAGCAGGTGGCATATGAATAGTAAGGCACTCTGATTCTGAAGTGGATGTGTATGAAAAGCTTCATATTACAATAGGTGTATTGTGTTTATAATTGAACAATACCGGATTGAGCACATATTGAAAGAGTAGGTGTAATCGAAATGCAGCGTTCCCTTTCATGAATAAATGCCTTCTTAGCACTTAGCTTGGGATACCCTAATGTTTCCATTAGACACACATACTTGACCCTTCCACGATACAGCCATATTCCATGGCATACAAATTCCACTTTTTACGCTCCATTGGGTCAGCTCCATTAGTACTCTATCGAGCAGTGCTGTGGAACCAAACTGCGCCAGCCACCAGGTACCGGTTCCACATTAATCCCAGGCTTGCTTAAACGCTTATCCACTGCTGCTGTTTTCAGAGATTATCTAGATTAGTAAACCACACACTGCTCCTGGGTCACTATCATAATAGGAACCCGCAATCTCAAAAATCAATAATCAAACAATTTTTCTCTCTCTCAATGATGCATCATAGATATCACTCAAAACCTCCAGAGTCCTATTTTCATTGCAGTTAGTTTAAATTCAGGTCACAAAATTGTGTATATCCAGGAGAATTATGTTCAGTAAACAACAAAGACTGTATTCCTTCTGCAGGTAATGTAAATTGTAAGGGAAATTTAATGCATAACAAACTTCTCCATCAAGTTGAAGAAGTTAGCGACAGAAAAATCAATCGATAAATTCTTTAATTGTAGATGAGAAATTTATCCTATACACATAATGCAACTACTACTCCCCTCTTCCTCACTTGAAGCAAGATCGCCCCATTCCTTACACTATCATCTATCTCCGCTATTCCAGCTATTTCTATCTCCAATTGTTTATCCAGATCCCAGCCTGGGACTCATTTGGTGGAGATTTTCGGCTGCATTTTAGATGCCTACAATCGCCTGGTATTTGCAGGTCAAGGCAAGAAGCCGGGCCCGGGCTGGGGTTGAATATTTTCCTGGAAGTGGGGCAGTTGTTTAAAACCCATTCACACTCAGAGATCTCCGAGAAAGTACCATCTGCTACTTTCATACTTTTCAAAATAACTTGGGAATAAAGCAAAAGATCACAAAATATTTGAAGAAGATTTGTTGTTTGCCTTCTTATAAACATTTCTCCTTCAAATATTTTTCAAAATACACTTTTGTTAGAATTTTTTAATCAAAATTGTCAGGCCTGTTTTGGCCGCGGTGAGCATTAATGGGTTAAGCGTAGCCGTGCCCACTGACACTGCTGGGGAGCCTAGTAGTGTCAGAAATAGCACAGAGAGTGTGTGTACAAGCCTCTCAACACTGGGGACAGTCAAATCACATGTATACACTCCCTAACCACAGTCTAGACAGGATGAATTTATCTACCAGGTGTATTTTTCTACATCCTACTTCTATATCCAACTCTCCCATGGAGAAGATTGACTGCACAGGAACGCAAAGACATCAGTTCATATTTTATGCATAATATGAAGGATCTACTACCAGGAAATATTTAGTTTGACATTTAGTGTTTTTTTTTGAAAACGTCATTTCCTAAACAATGATATTTTTAAAACATCATTGTCCTGAAACCTTGCATATGATTTGCATACATCTAAGATTGTGGTGCCACCAGAGGAAAATAACAATATTTCCAGCAATGAAAACTCTTCATCCGATAGAATAACTATAGAGTACCAAAATCTGAGATAGATCTGATTGAGTGTGAGAATATTGATCATGATATTGTTTCCATGAAAACAGGTTGGGAGCATCCTGAGGATTCAGAAAAGTTGGATCCAGTGCAATGAGTAATGGTAACATTACATCGTGATGGAGAGCAGTGGGTTGTAAAGGGATGAGTAGAAATACAGCTCATCCCCTGACCAATCAATGGCCCTGCACCTGGCCGGCTGAGCACCTAACCGTCCATGCTGAAGGCTGGACCAGGTGCGGCAGGTTACGTACAGTGCAAGTGCAGGTACTCAATTAACTTCACCTCAAGCACTCGCCCAACCTCAGAGATGGACACAGCGAGAGTGGAAGCTGAGTTTGCAGAAAACCTGAAAAATGGCTGAAACCCTGGCACATGGGTACTCATCGGAGAGTACTCTGCCAGAGCTGTCGAATGAATACCAACATGACAGGGCTTAGATGATTCTCAAAGATCTTTATATCTTTGTGCTTTGGACGATACTAACCCTAGCAAGGCAAAGGGTTAAAGACAAATGTAAATAACCAGAATTAAATCACAACCCATCTTGGAATATGTTGTGAAATGTGATTTAATGCTTTAACGTTAAATTATAGTACAAAACTTCATCATACCAGACCTAACCTTTCAAGGGGTACCTCCAGCATTAAAGGGTTAACCTGTATGAGGACTACATCAGGTATGCACCTCCATAGACTAGCTGTCTCCCTGGATAATCCAAGTGCACATCATCCTCTCGTCACACAAAGGGCTCATCCAGGATCAAAGGGATTAGATAATGAGTTGAGGATTATCAGATCCAGAGCTGCAGCCACAAGGCCACTGTGTTAGAAATTGATAGTGTGGATAATTGAGGTTAATACCACTACGTAAGCTATATCACTAAGAGCAGTGCAATGTTTATAAATATAACTTCAAAGTCATTACCCCAGAGATGTCTGTGCAGTGCTCTGTAATAGTGTAAGCCCCAGGGTAATAAGGTTAGCATATACAGCATATGTACCTCTGGGTCTTGCAATACAAGGTTAAGTTCAATACACACCTAGGTGTACACATTCAATACACATCTAGGTGTACACATTCAATACACATCTAGGTGTACACATTCAATACACATCTAGGTGCACACATTCAATACACATCTAGGTGCACACATTCAATACACATCTAGGTTCAATACACATCTAGGTTCAGTTCATTCTTAATGATACAATGAGGAGAATTGAGTGGTCATTATCAACAAGGGTGCCCACTAGTAGGCTGCAAGCCTGCAAGGAATTAAATATGCTCCCCTTCTCTTAATCTATTAGTGCCTGCAATGCCTAAAAATGCACTGACAGACGCTTCAGCGATATATTTAAGAAAAAGAAATTTTTCTGGATATTTTCAATGAAGATATATTGATCTTCAAAATCAGTTAGAAAAGAAACCACACAGAATAGATTAATCGTTGAAGTCATATCCCTTTTTCTCTGAGGTTAATATTTGGTTCAGAAAGCCTTGATAAAAAGAACCAATAAAACTGTAGAACCAAGATTTTTCATTTCGTAAACAAAATCTCTGTGAATTTGGATATTTAAGGATAGTGTTTTAGCATGCACAGCAAGAGCCAGTCTGTAGACATGTATCCATGTAACAAACGAGAGGTCCACTTAATGAGACCACTTCTCGTTAATGCACCCTCCATCAGATTTATATCATACTAAATCCTAAACAAGTGTGCTCACACACACTGCATAAAAAACAATGCAGAATAGCTCCAGGATGAGGGGTTGCCATGGCAACATGTGACAACCAAAGGCTTCCTTCTCAAGTTTACTGACTGTATATCCATGGCGATGTGACAGTTCCTTAAGCCCTAGTCAAATGTCTATATAAGAGTGGCATGGCCGTCCATAAGTTTACAGACCCTAAATCTGGGGAATTTGGACAGTTCTCTAAGCTCTACTCAATGGTCAATCTCAGAGGGGTATCCATTGTGAAGGGGGGACAGAGGACCTGCCACATTCAACAGGCAAATAGTGGAAGCTACTTTCCAAACAGTTAGGAGAGGGGGCTAATCCTGGTGATGGGGGGAGGTGTTTGTATACATGGTCAGGGCCAGACTATTTAGTGGGACCAACCAAGAATGTATATTTTCAGATAATCCCAAATGGATTGACCACTTTGGATGTTGTGTACAAATCATAGGTAATAACAATGCCACAATCAGGCAATCCACATCATACATCATACATCTACTGGTGACATCAGTTGTATGCTAATCATACCCTGGAGACAGGTGAAATATATCACCTCGGATTAATCAAACAATAGCATTTGCCAAGAGAGTCAATTTTAACAAACATTTCAAAAATGAAGTCAACATTTCAAAGTAAAATTGATTCTCAGAAAAAGAATTTTGATCATTGAGTTTAACATATTCCAAAACATTTTGCCCAAATTAATGTGGTATTCTGCGGATGAGTTGATCAGGAATGTTTACCAAATATTTCACATGGTTTAAATCAAATTGTTGATTGGAACCAAATCTTATCAACCAAATTCACATTGAGCAGGATGTGCTTGGAATTGGAAAGGATTATAGCTAGCTTGCAGCATCCTGTTTTACTACTACAGGTATTGGCTAAGGGGTTTCAACATTGGAGATAATCATCTACAAGTTCATCTTCAACAGGATATTCTTTATCAATCTTGAACAGGGAAAATATCATCACATCCTTAAAGCTCCTAGATAGAATACAGGTATACTGGGGTGTCTTAGTGATTTCAGGTTTCAAACATTGGAGATAATCAACTACAAGTTCCATGTTCCATATGATATACTTCATTAGTCTTTAAAATGGAAAAGAATATAACTTCCTTGTAGCACCTAGTATAGTACAGGTATACTGGGTTGTCTAAGGGGTTCTAGGTGGACCACTTTTAACCCCTCTTCCTGGCAGGACAATCACCCACAGAAAAGGTGCAGATCCAGTGTCACAGCTCCTGCGCAATCTACCTTTAATTAAAGATAACTAGCCTCAATTAGAGTCTAGAAATTAAACACGACTGGCTGTCTGGCGCATCCTTTGTGCACAATAATTATGGCTGGTATTTAATTGGGGTCTGGTGCTGGGGTGGAGGGGTAAAGGGGTATCATGTAATGATTGTAGGGTCCCTCGGGGGCCAGTTGTCATACCTGGTCAGGGAGACGCTTCTTATCTGAACGTTTACCTAGATATTGTTTGTGGCAATCCCGGCCCAGCCCACTGACCACACTAAGTGCAATCAAAGTCTACTGCACTGTCTGGGCTTCTAGCTACAGGGCATAACTAAGACACACATACAGACCAATCTAAGCAGATTGGGAACCCATAATCCTCCCATTTCATTGAGAGGGAAAGGAACATTCATTAAGATAAACAATTAGCATACAATACAGCAACAATAGGAAATCAAACCGCCCCTGTAGAAATGTGCGTCCAGTTCTGTCCATGCTTCATGGTAGTAGGGGCATTTGTACTATATGAACATGCCACAACTCATGATGTGTCATAAGGATTAGGTAATGGAAGTATATGTGTAGTTGTCCACTGATTTAATAACTAAAGAAAACAGCCATAAATTCATAACCAAAACAAATAATTTCCTGTGAATGAATATTCAGATTTGTAGTTGTAGCTGATTTGATTACTAAAGAAAACACCCATAATTTCACACCCGTAAGAACCAGTTTCCTGTGAATAATAGTTGTACGTGTTCAGTTGAAGCCGGCTTAATTACTAAAGAAAACACTCCAAAATCCATAACCATAAGAACCAGTTTCCGGCAAACAAATAAATGTTCAATGAAAATCTGATTATCATTATTATTCAATTCATACTGTGAGTACAAACAATAGTAAGTATAGCTTTTCAAAACACTACACATAGCTGCGTATTATTATATGCAGTTGCTGCTCAAATACTTGAAGAGAACGGGAGTAACAACACTTGGGATGTGGGCCACCTCCAGCAGAGAGGTAAGTTGATACCGGCACCAGATTTCTGCACTAGAAGTAGGAGACCTACAGTGGCGGGTACTAGTAAGAGTAGACTGGCGTGAGTTTATTCCTGTGGTAGAACTAGAACTAAAAGAAGAAGGAAAAGAAAGTTGTTCCTTACCTTTCAAATCGACTTGTGTGTTGGGCCTGAGGTCCACCTGCCAGCAGTGCGTGGTTGTTGAAGTCATACATAAGAGAACTAGAAAGAGGGTAAATTCCATGACTGTCCGCCTCCGGTCCAGCAGGGTAGAAGTAGTTGTGGGGGTACTGCTGTTGGGGGTGCTTCGCGATCGTCCTGCTGCTGCTGCTGCCCCACAGACTGATGATGCCTGATGCTGCTGCTGCGGCACGGTTCTCTTCATAGTGGTACAGTTCCGCATCCTCAGCTTTCACAGCTGCCTGTACCGTCTCCACAATCCTCTACAGCCACAGCCACTCAGTCTCTCACTGCTGCTCAGTCTGAAACACAAGAGCAGCCACAGTAAGCAAGCGTCACTATCCTTATACTTGGCCAGCCTGTAGCCAGCAGCTAGCCTTGGTGGTACACTCCCTGTTGTAGTAGTACTACTACTACCACTAGTTGTGAGTAAGTCGGTACAGTAACTCCTGTTTAGTATAGTTTGTATCTCCACAATCCACAGGCTGTGTAGCTCAAATATCCACGTGAGATAATTCACAAGTTGCTAGACTTTTCCACTATGATTCCTACTTGTAGGAACTCCTTATAAAGAGGAGAAGGAGGAGGGTAAAATCCAAGGGATCTCTATTGCCACAGTCTCTTGAGTCACACTGCTGCCAAACTGAGCTGCACAGACGCTGCAGCACTCACTCACTGTAGAGGAAACTAGAGCAGTGACGTACACTAGCTGGCTAGCTGGCTGGGGGAGGACCTGCATCATTGTAGTACGATGCTGCGTGCTGATTGGCTGGCCGTGTGATGATAAGGGTCATGTGACCTACTAGTGTAATTAGAGCCAGGAGACCCTGGCAAAATGGAGGGAAGCTGCAGAGAAGCCCCAGTGTTATGCTAATCAACCCCCAGACAAAGCTGGTGTTGACACTACATGGGGCTCCTCTCAGACAACCTTTAAGGGTACTACTACCCTACTCTTAGGCATGTATGTATTCAGGGTGGAGGAGGGGTGTGCAGGGCCTTGCTTTTATGCAAAGAAATTCAAAAGTCTGAGTAGAAAGTAGAATGCCCCACAAAGAAGTTGTGAATGCGTAGGCACAGATTTTCTTGAAAACAAGTCTGGCCATAAACTTTACAGAGAAACTTAGTCATATTTACTCCCTCAACAAACCCCAAAAAGCTTTCACACCTCAGAATGGGGTTTATTTACTTATCAAGAAATTGCCAAATATAAGTGCTGCATGTGCTTTTAGTGACAAAGGTGGGATTATTTTTATGCCTGTAGACTCTGGTAGATTGAGATCTCTCAAACAGTTTTATGTCATCTCTGGAGCTGTGGGTAAGCAAGGTGTTTATTATCTTGTGTATTATCTCAATATTTGCAGTCACAGGGGAGGAAGGTGGAGATAAGAACTTAATCCAAGGCATACGCCTGGAGATGACTGGTCAATGGTAACTTACAGTGTCATAGGATAAATAAACAGCAATTACATATTGAATATCCTACACAATGTGCTTTATGGAGTTTCACACTGAGTCTTTCTCCCTATGCAGGGGTTTTACATACAGATAGTTAAGCACCCTAAGAAGACTCATAATAGGATTAAAATTCAACAATTCACCTTAGGAAAAAATAAGCTCATGACAGGAAAAAGTCAACTTTGCACTTAAAATTAGTTTTCAATTCTCTAGGTCAATGATTGAATACCTCATGCATTTATTTTTTCAACAATTCACTTTAAATTCAAAACTTAAAGTAAATTCAATCTTGCACTTATAAGTAAAGGTTTTAGTTTCATTTCCCATTTAAAAAAACAGTTCTAACTTCTTAGTCAGTAATTGGGTCATCTTAATATGACTCATAGCATACAACTATTTTTTAAACATTGCACTTGCAAAGTGAGTATAGTATTACATGAGAAGTCTGAAAAAAGATAAATATAAACATCTGTATGGAGGTACTGTATCAAAGTGACTAGTTACATGGTACCCCTAGTGCATGCAATATTAGAATAAAGGAGATTGTCATCTGAGTGCATGGGTATTCCAATCAACAAAACTAAAAGGAAAAGTGGTATAAAGAACACGAGTAAGTTAATTATACATGGGAGCTGTGACCGCCCACAACCCTAAATATGCCCCTTATATCAAATACAGAATCAGAAGGGGTTTAAAGGTTTCACAAACACCCTTTTTGCAATTCAAAATGCTGATTTTTTTGCTAAGAGCATGAATGTCAAACACCGTAAGCATAACCAGCAGATCCTGCTCAAGAGCCTCGGCACAACACCTAGCCCAGGTGGTGACAAGAACCACTCGAGATGCTTTCTGCGCATGTACATGAGCAACTTCCTCTATAATGTAAACAAATATGAGAGGCCTCATTCTCCTAGTGATGTCACACTGAGGCAAGATCAGGTGTGTGGAGGGCTATACAATGGGCCCTATGGGAATTGGTCGGTGGCAACCACTCCATGTTTTCTTCATCTAAGCTTAAAACCAATAAGCTCGATCTACCTCCGTTTTAAACAAACCCCCTTCATACAGAACTCTTGTACATACTTTGGAATCCTGGATCTATCACTGTGTATGTTCGCACTAGCTGTGATAAGTCTCGTAGTGACCACTCAGTACCGTTGTGAGGAGAGAGAGGAGCCTGCTAATCGGATATAAATATGGAGGAAGCTGTCTACAGACAGTCATTCATCAAGAGATTAGCATTAGGCTCTGAAGATCCCCGCTCATTGACGCGGAGTCAGGTGGCGGGGACTACGGCCAGAATGATGATGAATGACGCTGCTGCGGCTCCTGCTGCTGCTGCTGCTGATGGTAAGGATTCGCATCCACTACCATGACATGATCAATGGGATGAGCTACGCTGCCCATCCACAGCACGTCGAGCCTAGAGTCTAGGCTGTCTTAGCTATATCATTTCCTTATATTCAATTCATCTGAACAATGCACAGTGCGGGTGCAGGTTAGGGAAAAATACCCCAGAAAGGGTGCTAGCATTAAGGCTGGGAGTCCACAAGGTAACAAAAGATTACCACAGCTAGGAAACACAAGGTTATCATTTTTGTATATATATATATATATATATATATATATATATATATATATATATATATATATATATATATATATATATATATATATATATATATATACATATATATATATATATATATATATATATATATATATATATATATATATATATATATATATATATATATATTATATATATATATATATATATATATATATATATATATATATATATATATATATATATATATATATACAAGGGATCTGGTCAAGGAGACTGCTTTGGAGACTAATAGCCCAAGTGCTCAGCCAATGGGATCCTGGGAAACAAGTAAAGAAATCTAGCCAGATCAGGATGCTCGCAAGTGCAGGTGATATAAACGGTCATGTACAGAGTCCTTTCTAGATGTTTTTCTAGGTTTATAACACCATTACATATCGCGTTTCATAATGCACATGATACTGGTTATTACTAACGGTTCATGTGCACTCAGTACCATGAATCAGAGTTAATTTCCTGGCGAGAGATTTTTTGTCAAGAAGTTGCTTTTTTCAGGATTATCAAAAGGAAACAGAAGTCCAAAATGTGATAATTCTCACAACACAACAGCTAGACATCAACAAACCGGAGCCCGAATCCAGGAGCCGAACAATGAGCTCTCTTCCTGGCTGAGGGCAGTGGGTACTGTTACATATATAACCTAAGCCAGGTCATGATATCAACTACTGCACTTAACCCAGTAATGCTTATGAGTTCCTTTGGAAATTGTCGTCTGGATCTATGATACCTTTGACTATTACTTTGAAATTAAGGATTATTTTACAAAATATTTGCAAGAGAGTTGTTGATAATATTCTGATTGAACTTTCTACATGAAATATTTTCCTCGTTTTGCTTTTGCCTTCAGGATTTCATCAAAATTGTCAGGCTGTTTTGGCCGCTGTGAGCATTAATGGGTTAACCCTTAACTGCTGCTGCTGCTGGCTAATTTGGCCGCTACAAAATGATGCAAAAAATCTGAAAAATGACTGAAACCCTGGCACATGGGTATTCATCTGAGAGTACTCAACGAGAGCTATCCAATGAATACCAACATGACAGAGTTTAGATGGTTTTCAAAAATCTTTGCATCAATATGCTTTGGACGAAAGTAGCTCCAGCATTGCGGCTACATACAAACATACCAAATAAGCTAGATTTAAAAGATCTGCTTAGGTTTTAAATTCTAAATAGATTGAAAATTTCTTGTATATAACAGTGTTGCAAAGAAGGTATGACAATGTACTTAGTATGGAATTTCTCATTAAAATGGAAAGTATTTGACACAGTGTTGCAATGAATGTATGACAATGTATTTAATGTAAATCGTAAATTCAAAGTAAATTGTTCTTGTTCTTGTAACAATGTTGCAAATAATATAAGACTATGATAATGTACTTAGCATGTAAATTCTAAAAAAATTGAATGGTATTTGTGGAGAATTGAAGATATGAATGTGTGAGTGACTGAATGAGTACATGCATATAGGGGATTTGAGGGCAGGTGACATGGTTGACTTTCACTATATAGTGGAATCAATGTACATGTATGTAATTCTAATTAAAAAAGTTAATGATATGCATGTACAACTAATTAACTTTATATCAAGACCTCAATATCTGTTTGATACAGAGAGGTTAGTAACAACTGATATAAATTGGAATCTTCTCTCGGATTATCTGATCATCAAGTTGATTATGTATGTCTTTATCTTGTGAGGTAACTAATTAGCTATCGTAAACATCCTTACAGGGGCCGGGTAGAGAAAGGGTTAATGTGACAACTATACAAGTCTTGATCATTAACCTCCCCATTTCAATGAACCCATTCATGCCTAGAGAATGCCACATTTCACCTGTAGCTATGATACTTTACACAATAACTCAGGAATAAAAATGAAATATATATTTTCTTTAATTTAAAAGGAGTTAATGGTTGGGTTCTGGTCACAAATCTTTTTCAACATTTTTCCTAAAAATGTTTTGGTCTGAAACCTTATCACCAATATGGGATGTTTCCAAGCATAAATGAGTTAAATATTTTTTTTCTGAATCTAAGATGGAGGACTCACATTAGTCAGTGGTTTCTAAGAAAAGTGCGAGCACACTCCTGCCAAGGAAATGAGGTATGCATGTCCTGGGCTGACTTTATACAATAAACAGTAAAATGTGATAGCTATGCTCATATCATATGTACACCTAGACTGACAACCAGTTCGTTTTATGAACGCATAATATACATGGAATGACTGGTGAGACTTGTAGCTAGTCTATGGATCAGCTCGTCCCATAACAAATATAAGTTGTCAGGTTACAGCATTGGGGGCTGTCCTCAGATGTTTGTTATGAAGCTAGTCTAACCTTGCACCACTGTGATCCTGGAGAGATAGCATCTTAACCCGTTAACATCCAGAGCACACAAACGGTCTGACAACTTTGGACATAACTCATCAAATATGCTAATATTTGAAAAATATTTGATGAGGGATCGTTAAACCTAACAAGATCAACAACTTTCAGTGAAATATTTATCAAAATCTTGCGTTAATATGATAATATTCCGTATGCGTCAGATCAAGTGTTTGTTTCCAGATGTGCACTGGTTAAGGATGACATGTAAACTGGGGGTAAGCAGTCTACGTTTCCTAATTAGATTTGTGCTTGAAAGTCTTAGGTTAGATAAGAATAACCCGCAACAAGCCACGCAGTCTCTTGCTTTACTGATGGCGGTGGCTGCGGCATACTGAGATGAATGGCTGGAGGCCCATAAATCAATTATTACAAGACCTCCTGATCATTCTGAAGATGACTCTGTAGTATTGCAAACCTGATCACTGCACACACAGATCAAGTTCTACCCCTCACAAGCTTAGAGTATTAGTTTATGTTTACTGTCATTGTTCTCTCTATGACCACCAGAGGGACTTTTTGGAAAAAAATCTTAGCTTGAAAAATTCTATTTTTTTATTAAGTCCTGCAGGAACAGAGGTTTGTTTGACCTCCATACCCTTGCTGGCGCTTATTACCGAGCATTTTAGGCTGGCTAACATAAGATAGCTGATGTTTGTGGCTGTAGTTTTAATTAAGGCCACCAAATTAAGGCATTCTTTACATGCAAAATGATACTACTTTGTATTGAGAAAAAATGTCTGTCTGGCAGCTAATGTTCTATACTGGCAAAACATAATACCCAATGTTTACTATTGTAGTTCTGATTTTGACCACAAGATGGCTTAATCTACTATCACTTTAAGCATGCATAAAAGCATACTTTACTATCAACTGGAAAAGAAGTTTGGCAGCTCATGTTCTACACTGGCAAATGCATGATAACTAATGTTTAATAGCATAGTTCTGATTATGGCCACAAGATGGCACTAAATCTGACATCATTCTAAGAGTGAAATATGTTATACGTTAATATCAGGAGGCATGTATGGGTTAACTGCAGACAGGAGGAGGCTCACGTTTCCCTGTAGAGGAGTAGTAGGAGGATGAGGTGTCAGAGTGATCAGGAGAAGGCTGGCTGCTGTCTGGGTGGCTTACTCAGTCTCTCCAGTATGCTGCTGCTTCGTAGCCCTACATGATCACCAACCGACACTTCACCAAGACACATCTCACTGACACTCTTCTCTTCCCAAAACATTCTTATTATGGTCTCAGAGAAGTCCTCGATCGCCGTAAGACAAACTACTGCGAAAGCATTTGCCAGGAATGTTTTCATTAATCAAGAACGAAGGTCAGAGGTTCGAAGACGATCAGATACCGTCGTAGTTCTGACCATAAACGATGCCAACTAGCAATCTGCAGGCGTTGTATCTTAGACCCGACGGGCAGCTTCCAGATTTATGTCTAGAGAGTACACTAACTACCTTGTCTAAATCCTTAAAAGATTTTGGCCAGTTTACTGTTTCTACCTTGTAGAGTTTTCTTTGCTGGCTCACTGTATCTCAGTCCTAAAATATTCTCTACCATGTGACTGTGTCTTACCTGGGGAGGATTCTCCGATGAGTGCCTGTGTCTCGATTCTAAAGAATTCTTTGCTGGCTTACTATCTTTCAGCCCCAAATGATTCTCTGCTAAGTGACCAGATAATTCTTCAATATGCACATTTTTATGTTGACCTTATTTAATCCCTCAATGCTAAAAGTGCCCAAAACTGTGATGTCTCAACCTTAGAGGATTCTCCACCAGGTTACTGTCTCTAATCCCTATAGAATTCCCGGCCGGCTGAGCGTATGACACTGAGACTAATGGTAGTGAGGGCTACTGATCTGGGAGGGCTCACTTTAAGACAATTTCCCTTTCCCTCTCTATCTGATGGAGAAAAGCCATTTATTTCATCTCCTCATCACAAGGCCCACATTAGTGATCTGACTTCCACTGCCAGACAGCAGCCACTGAGTCATTGCTTTAACACTGCAGGGAAAGATTTCACCTTCGGTGCAACAAGCACATCAAAAATTGCATCTTTAGTTGAAGAATTATTTGTCTATTTTCTTGCTTGTCAACTATGACCATTGTACAATATACAAATATGACGTCCCAGTGGGGGTGACATGATGGAATGGATCCCAGAGGGTGAAATAATACAAAATGAGGTATGATAATACAGAATGTATAACTTGGTGTGGTATAATAATGGGTTGAGACAGAGATGACATTTCAGTTATGAACATATTGGCTGGAACAGGTACCATTTGTCGAGCCAGCATATTTTTCTCTATAGATTGATGCATAAACAGTCAATGGAGCGTTAGCAGGAAGCAGATGTTTGGACTCAGAAGACAAGGTCAGTTCTTTGTGGCCAGACAATAGATAATAAACAAACACATGGACCATTATTGCTTTCCGCAAACAACACAAACAATGCCCACACTCTGGGAAAAACGCAGACAGCCAATCAATAGCCATCATTGAAATCACTGCGGCACATGTCAGCGTGTTGCGTGCGAAGTCTACAGGTTACAAACAGACCCTGCTCTGAGAGTACCTCCGACGCACGCACGCA
>OZ012692.1:1595393-1600393 GCA_963942565.1 Maea johnstoni | reverse complement strand
ATCAAATCTCTGCAGGACTACATAGTATGATATGTGTATACCCTGCATTACCACAATTACAGATGCCAGGGAGGGGCATTCTTTCCTGCATCTCCCGCACCTCCACACAGTTAACAGATACCTATATACTATGACTATGTGAATATTCCCTGTATAGCCACTATTCTAAAGGACATTACAGAGGTGTATTTATAGCCATCTGATGAGGGCTGTTTACATGCTGTCCAACGCATCATAATTCCCAGATCTGCTCATGGTCGTACCTCCTTATCATTCAACTCATGTCCCTGACTTACTTCTACATCAATGGGCCGTAATAACAAGATTTCACCAGGAATATTGTCCAGACATCCTAGGATGGCAAGAACTCGTGGCTACACACACTACCATTTAATACATCAGGACGCTTATAATTCAGTCTCAAATTTAAAAGCAGAATTTATATTGAACCACAGAGATTTTCCCCCATAAAACATAAACAATTTCCCTAACATAGGTCTCAATCCAAACAACCACTCTCTCTATCTCTCAAATATCATGTGAATTATGCATAAAGTCAAAATTATTATCAAAAGTAGTATATGTCTAGATGACACCAGGCAAGAGGTCTCTAGAGGTAAATAATACATATGATATTTGCCATGGAGGTCTCTAGGCATGAATGGGTTAAGGAAGTAAAAAAACCCTGATCGCTTTGTTTTCTTGAGATCCTTTATTTTTTCGATTAAATTCAGGAGTAGGGGCATATGATAAACCCAGACTAGCACAGTCAGAAGATGACAAGTGTGCATTTTGATTTGCAATTTTATTTAACACATTCATTCTCACTTTTTTCTGCAATATTCAGACTGAATCACGAACAAGACAGTTGTCAATGGTGGAGTAAGAGATGAATGGGTAAAGACATCAAAAGTGCACACATGATGATGATGATGAATGGTTGAAGAAAGTGAGCGGCCTGACTTTAACCCATTCACACTCAGAGCGGCCAAAACAGGCCTGGAGATTTTGGAAATATTTTACTTGCAAAGGCATTTTCTGGGAAATATTTGAAGGAGAAATGTTTATCATAAGCCAAACAACAACTCTTCTTAAAATATTTTGTGAACTTTCGCATTATTCCCGAGTTATTTACAAAAGTATGAGAGAAGCAGATGATCCTTTCCGGAGGAACTCTGGCGGCAGCGTGGTGAAAGTGAAAGGCGAAGGGGCGTCATGGGAAAGGGGTACGCACACAGGTATAGCATTACTACCCTGTCCATCTCCGCACAATGCCACGGAAACTACCACAGAGACACCACACCCTCCCCCCTTCCTGCTCTACATATGACAAGAGAGAGGCGGGTAAACAATCCACCATGTCCAACCGGCAAACAATCGACCAAGATGCGCCCCATGTCGAGAGGATCATCTTTTCAAACTTCCTTGATTTCTCAGCTCATGGCAGTTAAATAGATTACCCTTCCACCACGCCCCCTTCCAGCTGTCAGGGGTGGAGGGCCCATGTACGGGTGCATAGCCTGGGGCAGGTAAGGGAATTCAAAAGAGGGGGTAATTTTCTGAGAATGTGGGTTCTTAATCAGTATAGTAGAAAAGTGGTATATCTTGCATGAAAACTAGGAGAAAATGCAGAATTTCAAAAGAGGGGTGCTTTTCTGAAGAAGGGGTTTCGCACACAAGCTAAATCCAGGAAAATCGGGGGTTCTTGTTCAGAAAAAATCCAAGATATCTTTAAATGATTTAAGGCAAAATGGCCTCTGTCGCATACTGATGCGACAGTTGGACACCCCTGTTATTGCCTATGTTGTGGGGTGTTCTCAGTCTCTCCAGCTTCCTCGCCTAGTGGTTTATGCATACAGTGATTGTATCTTGTCCCAGCATCATCTTCTTCAGAGCAGCAGCAGCAGCAGCAGCTTCCATGCTGCCTGTTATCACAGCTGACTGTGCACATTTTGCCCCGGCTATTCCTGTCTCACTTCCTCCCTAACCCCCCCCCTGAGCTACTCTGAGGAGGACAAAAGTGGATTGGATGGTTTGAAGGGTTCATCAAATCCACCTTAACCCTTATTCTGCTGGTGACTAATTTGGCCAATACACAATGACACAAAAAAACTAGAAAATCATTGAGAGTACTCAGAGAGAGCTATCCAATGTTTTTGTAGTAAAGATGCCTCAATTCTTTAATTCTGAAAATATGCCATAAGCTAAAATGAATCATGCAAATTGTCTCCAGACCAACTAGGATTGGATGACTCTTTTTCTAGATAATCTGCCACACATCAGACATCAGAGTAGTATTATAAATATATATGAGCAATAATGAAAAATATTCAAATGACACTTTATCACTAGACCATGAAAAACAACTTTTGATCAAACATCTTTCAAAAATAATCCTTATCCATGAGACATCCATTTTCTGAAAAGACACAATTTGAGCTCCACGTCTGAATAGGCCTAGCACAACCAGGAAGCCAGCACATCCAGGGATTATAAAAAGTCTCATCCCCTACGGCTATCCAGTCTGCTGTTTTTGAATTGTGATCAGAAACCAGATTGTCAAATCTCAGCCGCCAGATCTAATGTGTAAATAATAGTCATCCATCGCATAACAGATGGTGGCCCTCAGTTGTTTTGAGCAGAATGGAGGTGTGTAGATGCAAGATTATACATATTGATGATCAACCATGACCCCTATCCTTAGGGTATCCATGAAAAAAATACCCAGTGTTGATCTACCCCGAACCACCCCTTTGGGGTAGGACCAAAACAATACATATTGTTGATCTCAAGTTACCCCAACACTAATAACCCCAACACAAAGGATGGCATGAAAATAATATATCCTGATGATCACAACCCCTACTCTTAGGGTATGGTCAAAACAATACATATATGTGACTTGCCACAAAGTCCATTCGGAGGTTATGATCAAAATAATACATTCTGATGTTCTCCAGCAAACTCTACCCAAAGGCAGGTTCCTCCACATATATGCGTCTTTGCCAAAGGCATGAATAAAAAATACATTAATGGTTATTTTCTGCAAAGGCTATCTTGGGAGTACCGTCAAAATGATAAAGAATGATCATCTACTGAAACTCCTTATGATTAATACAATATGTTAAGCAGTGACTTACTATGTCTCCGGTTTTAGTGACCTGCAGAAAATCTACCAAATATCATTATGAAAATTATATATTTGGATGATTTACCTTAACCCCTACCTATAAGGTATGTTCAAAACAATACATACATGTGATCTTATGCAACCCCTACCTAGAGGGTATGAAAATAATACATGTGTTGACACTTAACCACCCCTGCCTAGAAGGTATGATCAAAACAATACATAATAGTGATCTTATGCAACCCCTACCTTGAGGGTATAAACATATACATGTGTTGACCCTCCATCACACCTGCCCTAAAGGTATGATCAAAACAATATGAAAGTAATACATGATCCTCCAACACCCCTGCCCAAAAGGCCCAAAAGGTATGATCAAAACAATACATAATAGTCATCTTATGCAATCTCTATCAAGAGAGTATCAAGAAAATAATCATACAGGTGACTTATCACAACCCCTGCCCAAAAGGCATTCATGATCAGCACAATTGGGATCTCCAGTAAAGTCTATCCAGGGGGTACCGTCACATTTAATATAGAATAATGGTGTACCTCCACCCCCTGCCCTGAGGGTGTGATGACTTGGATGGTGGTTTATAGTGATAATTTCCCCAGTGTACTGGTATTTGTAAATCCTGACCTTCTACTTTGTTGAAGCAGAGAGAACATATGTCATGGTGATAAGGAAAAGTGGAGGGGGGAGGATCCAGAACCTCCTCCTCTTCCTCCTCCGCTTCCTCATCGACATCATCAGCTGTGCCTGCAAGACGCAGCCTCTCTCTGTGTAAGCTCCTTTCTGGACACATTATGGTAGCATCAAACTCAAATAATATAAACTCTTCATGGTGATGAAGCAATATAGAAGAGTATTGAATGGTTGTATTGTTCCTGCTAGATTTAACAGTCCCCCTATCTTGAAATATTTCTTTATTCTTCCTTTTTCTTTTGAATTGATTGATTTTGTGTGTGAGAGAGAGAGAGAATAAGAGAGAGAGAGAGAGAGAGAGAGAGAGAGAGAGAGAGAGAGAGAGAGAGAGAGAGAGAGAGAGAGAGAGAGAGAGAGAGAGAGAGAGAGAGAGAGAGAGATGTATGTGAGGCTGAGCACCTGGCACCACAACAACACTCCTGCACCCAGTGCTGGCTGTTGATGTGCATAGATGGCACACTTACAAGCTGCCACACTCTGTTTTCACCCTGCTATATATCTCTCCATGCAAACCCTACCTCCCCAGAGTCTCCACTCAGTCTCTGCAAGCCAAGATACTCGCCAGAGAACAACAGTACATGGGGGAGGGAGAGAGATACTCGCCAGAGAACAGTATAGGTGCGGCTGGGGGTATGCAAGCCAAGATATTCGCAAGAGAACAGTAGAAGGGGAAGGGGCAGCTGGGGGTATGTTATCTTAATGCAATGGCAAAACATGACATGAGAGAGAATACAGCGAGCAACTGCTAGGCCTAGATATACAGTGAACCATCAGCAGATTCAATTAACCCTATTCATGATAATAGCTCCCTCTCAAAAACATATTCACAATAAATCATATATTTTCACTTATTACATTAAGGAAAGTGGTCAGTTTAGTCCTGATTGACCTTTCACTTCCAACCATTATCCAAAATATAGTTTAGTTATTAAGACAGCACATGCCAGGAGCTTTCATTGACAATGCGCAGTCTAGACCCATGATAGTCTCAGAAATTCACATGGTACTTGGCGAAGAGTTGCTTGTTGAATCTGATTAACAATTTTCTTCCATAATTGTTTCTGGAGAATACATACCTACAGAAATAACATGCCAAAAATCAGGCCTTTTTTGGGCACTCAAGGTATGAATGGCTTAAGGTAATGTCATCCTCTTCTTTGT
>OZ012692.1:1540295-1595193 GCA_963942565.1 Maea johnstoni | reverse complement strand
CTTACCGTAGTCATGTTATATGCGTAGACATAGTGACCCTGCTCAAGTATTCCCCATCATCAGCAACAGAGGGCCTTATATTGCCTGTGTTATGAGCGGAATATCAGAGGACCCTGTTATTGATTAGCGTCGGAGAGCCTGAAAAACCATATGCCACCTTCAAAGACCTGCGCTGATTTGCCATCCCATAATGCACCTTGATGCCGCCTGTTGCGCCAGACGGGAGACGTGAACTATATGATCGAATCTACACCTCACACAACACTGAATACCATATCAGGGTGAGAGGGGTGGGAGGATCTTAACCTTATGCTGCTGGCGGCTAATTTTGCCAATACAAGATGATGCAAAAAACCTGAAAAAAAAAAAGACTAAAACCTAGGCACATGGGGTACTCATCTGAGAATATTCTAATGAATACGAACATGACAGGGTTTAGATGGTTTTTGAATATCATGGCGTTCTTGTGCTTTTTACGAAAGTAAGTCTCAGCATTTGAGGGGTAAAGATTCCTAGACCTATCTTAACCATCTATCTGTTGGACAAATATTAACTGGACCTATAATACCTTTGAAAATTTAACTTTGGAATTGTGCATTAAATCAAAAAATATTTTAGGAGGAATTACGCATTGGGTCCTGATCAATATTTCTACCATCAAGTATTTTCTGAAAGATTCTCTGGTAACAAAATTATATCAAAATAACATATTCATGACAACGCAATATCATTTTTTTCAAATAATATAACCCATTCACTGGAGAAACTGTATTACAATCAAAGCTAAAATCAATGTCTTTATGACTTGAGTTAGGCGGTGGTTTTCACCAGGTGCTCTCCATCACTTGCAACTGGCTAGTCACAACTCTGTCTAAATATGGTAGAAAAAGTGATGATAATCAAAATTCCAAATCAATATCTTTATCCTTTCAGACATAACAGCAATAGTTGTGAATTGATAATAGTTTTGTGTGTGTTTGAGGAAATCCTTTCTAAGTGTATCCTCAGATATTATATCCTGCCCTCCCTCCCCTAATGCACACGGCCGGCTGAAATAAAAGGAAACAGAGGCCAGAGAATTCCATCAGAGAGCCAAGAAAGCCATCTTCAGCACTTCCTGCTGCTGCTCTGCCTTAAACCGCAGCCTGGAGAAATACTGGAGGGGAGGAGGTCACTCTAACACCTTAGGAAACAGTTCAACGCTGACGCAAGAATTTCATCTCAGAGCCCAAAGAGCACCGTCATTTCCTTTTGCTCTTCCTTAAATGGCCGACAGAAATACTGCAGGTAAAGTTTATTTAATACACGGAAGAGGAGATGATGGAAGTTGAGAAGGAGGAGGAGGAGGAAGAGGAAGAGGAGGAGGAGGAGGAGGAGGAGGAGGGGTAGGAGGAGGGGTAGGAGGAGAAGGAGGAGGAGGAGGAGGAGGAGGGGTAGGAGGAGGAGGAGGGGTAGGAGGAGGAGGAGGGGTAGGAGGAGAAGGAGGAGGAGGAGGTGTAGGAGGAGGAGGAGGAGGAGGAGGAGGGGTAGGAGGAGGAGGAGGAGGAGGAGGAGGAGGAGGGGTGGAGGAGGAGGAGGAGGGGTAGGAGGAGGAGGAGGGGTAGGAGGAGAAGGAGGAGGAGGAGGTGTAGGAGGAGGAGGAGGAGGAGGAGGAGGGTAGGAGGAGGAGGAGGAGGAGGAGGAGGGGTGGAGGAGGAGGAGGAGGGGTAGGAGGGAGGAGGAGGAGGAGGGGTAGGAGGAGGAGGAGGGAGAAGGAGGAGGAGGAGGGGTAGGAGGAGGAGGAGGGGTAGGAGGAGAAGGAGGAGGAGGAGGTGTAGGAGGAGGAGGAGGAGGAGGAGGGGGTAGGAGGAGGAGGAGGGGGAGGAGGAGGAGGAGGTGTAGGAGGAGGAGAAGGAGGAGGAGGAGTGTAGGAGGAGGAGGAGGAGGAGGGGTAGGAGGAGGAGGAGGGGAGGAGGAGGAGGAGGAGGAGGGGTAGGAGGAGGAGGAGGAGGAGGAGGTGTAGGAGGAGGAGGGGGTAGGAGGAGGGGTAGGGGAGGAGGAGGAGGAGAGGACGAAGAAGAGCGAGGAGGAGGAGGAGAGAGAGGTTAGTCTAAAAGCTTGAAATCAGTGCTGAAAAGAGGGGGAAGGGGGGAAACAATCTCTATCACTTCCTACCATGCACTTTTCCAACTTCAGACACATTTATAAAACAGTTGAATATGATAAAAAGAATGAGAAGGGAGATTGGCATGAAGGGTGAGAGAAGTGGGTGGGGGGGCTAGTTGCCAAAGAATTCCCCTCAGCGAGCCAAGGAAGCCATCACAATCGCATCCTGTCTGTCGATCCGTCAGCGTCACAAACAGGAACCGCAGGTATAGATCACCTGGGAGGAGGAAAGGAAAAGGGAGCAGGGGCACCATTAGAGTGAGACAGACAACCTATTTGTGGCAGGAGAAACGGTTCGTGGGCTTAATTAAGGAAGTACGCGATGGGAGCAATCTAGCCGCTGCAATAATTAAAGGGTAGCAAGTTTTCCCCATTGCAGGCGTCTCCGGGGACGCATAACAGCCCGCTACTCTCGTCCAACTCACCCGTCTTCCACGCGAAATATATATGTTCCTCAGAAGCTGAAGAGATCACCTCCAATTCTCCTGACCCCCCCAGGGTGTGATACAGACAAAACAAAAGGGATCGAGGATATATTTTTTTTCAAAAAAATCAATGGATCTTATTAACCCATAATTGCGATATTTATCTAGAAGCAAGAGGGTCTGCAGGGCAATGATGGCACAGACAATAGATCTTCAAGACAATAGCTTGATTAGTCTGGAAGTAGATGGAATGAATGTATTTTTTTTCGAGATCGAGAATAGCCATGAGGGCAAATGAGTTCTAGTTCAGTTGCATCAAAGCCCCTCAGATCTAAGAAAGACTATGATAAAAGGATATAAATATAAGGAATGTTAACCCTTCTGCAGCTGGTGGCTAGTTTGGCCAATACCAAATGATCCAAAAAACCTAAAAAAAATAACTGAAACCCTGGCGCATAGGTACTCATCTGATAGTATTCACTGAGAGCTTTCCTTTGAATACCCACATTACTTGGTAAGGATGATTTTTATATTTTCCTACATTCTTGTGCATTGGACCAAAGTAACCTTGGCATCAGAAGGGTTAACATTGAGACCAGCAACACTATGCACATGGCTCTCTTTAGAGTAAAAACAGCATGACAGGGCTGCCTGCATCTCATTGGCTGAACCCTGTCACTGGTCCTCTCAAGATCATCACCTATAAGCAGGCTCTTTGATCAAATCCCCTTATCTGTAACGCTCATGATACAACAAAAATTAGACTTCCTATGATTGGTTGCATAAAGTCAATAGTTCTACAAAATCTTGAGAGACAGCTTGTAAAAACAGAACCACAACCCCCCTCCCCCCCCCCCCCCCCCCCCCACACACACACACTGCATGTGAACAGTTACAAAAACTCAGGCAAACATACATCATTTTTCAACCGATAAATTTGGGTGCGTAATTTCATTATCTTTGAAACTGCAACTAACCAGTAGACATATCAATGGTGGAGAAAACCTAATAGCCAAGGAAAACCGCAGAAGACCCCAAGTCACTGGTAACTTTCTTACAAGCCCTGTTAGTAATGACCACCTGTTAGCATTTTTAAGGCCATTTGAGTGATCCCGTAACAGACTCCCTTAAGAGACTTTAATGTATATACATATATACAAGGCAAGCTCAGAGTGTGCGGTAACTATGACGCTTAAACATTTACCTTGCTAATTGCCTAGTCAAATAATGAATTGTTTGGCTAGCATCCTTGCCCACCCTTCTCTTCCTCACAAGTATAATGTTATCTGGCTGGCAAATAGTGCTGCTAGTACAACAGGCTACTGATAGCCGTTCTAAGCCCCCTCTGCTGTAGGCCCAGCAGCTTAGCTCAGAGAGCCATTGTGAAAACAACAGGAACGGACCGCAACGCAACGTGTAAGTGGCCAACGACTGCTGCGCTAATGGGTCATCATAAATACTGTATCAACTTCTCCCACAGCCGCCGTCCAGACAACTAGACCACACCGAAGAAATCAATAAATCAATAGATCAATCAAGGATAATGGATCAATGCCCTCTCCGAACCCAACCTGCAATTACTTCTTTTACTTTACTCAGAAAATAGCTGTGAGTGTATCATAAATTTGTTGTTCATAACCAAATATTTTTCAAAGGACCTTTTTATTGGACAGATATCAATGTAATAGTAAGGTTTTTTTTACTAGGTATAATATGAATTAGGGAGGCCTTTTACCAGAAGCCCAAGGAATCAAACAATTGGATATTTAACCCTTCCAATGCTGAGGCTACTTTCGTCCAAAGGACAAGGACACAATTTTGAAAAACATCTAAACCCTGTCACTTGGGATTTATTGGAAATCTCTCACTGAGAACTCTCAGATGAGCACCAATATGCCAGGATTTCAATAATTTTTCAGGATCGTTGCATCATTTTGTATTGGCCAAATTAAGTAGCCAGCAGCAGCATAAGGGTTAAATTGGGAGTCTTTTCATAACTTTTCTATTCCAACAGTGAACTGCTGGTTTACTGGTTAGGGTGAATTTGGATAATGTGTAGGTAGGTAGGGTTTAGGTTGGGAAGGGTGCTGGGAGGGTATGGTGCAGGTGGGTAGGGTGCTGGGGTGTTTGGGCGAGGCAGGTGAAGGTGAAGGTGAGATGATAAGTGAGATAGTAGGCTATAAACACCTGTAATCACCTGACATCAGACCCCCAATAAAGTCTCACCTGTCACTGAACCCACAATGAATTAAACAGTGAGACTCACACTCACAGCGCACTGTAAAGATTAACATCCCACTAGGGACACCACACCATAAACACCTCACTCATCAAACCCTCACTACATCTAAACCCTTCCAATGCTGAGGCTACTCTCGTCCAAAGCACAAGAACACACTGAATATTAAAACCATATACCCATGTCATGTTGGTATTCATTAGATAGCTCTCACTGAATACCTATGTGCCAGGGTTTCAGTCATTTTTCCAGTTTTCTCCCTTATTTTGTATTGGCTAAATTAGCCACCAGCAGCATAAGGGTTAAAGGTGACAGGCTTTGATGATGATACATGTAAATGCAAAGTTCTCCTTTACATTTTTCAAATATGTTCTTGCCAAGGTAATTTATCCCAAAAGGGGTCAGGCGTTTTTGATGCTTCAGTCATGAATGGATTGGAAGGACTATGGCACTGTTCTGTTCTGCATCAATCATGAAGGACCCAACACCAACAATAACTATTAGAGCATGATGATGATGATACCTAGGAGTTTCCCACACCTTTCTGAGCACCATCAATGATGACAGATCATCTATCAGTTGCTCTCACTTGACAATAGCCATTACGAGTGTGTACTCAGGGTTTTAGTGTTTAGTTAATGTGGTAGTTTAGAGAGGCCTTCGGGCTACAGCAGAGATAAGAGATTTGTGATGCAAAAATCAACCTGTGCTCCACACATTAGCATCATCGGTGAATTAGCATAAAGACATGATTAGCTAATGTGATGTTGTGTGGTATAATACAATTAGCAGTCCTCCATATGATGTACTTTTACGCAACAGCAATATGTTCATAAATTCAGGTAGAAAATGATATATCTAACAATTATCCTTGCAGTGGAAAAGAAAGAATAATTGACTATTTCAGAATTTATCTCATATATATACATATATATACATATATATATATATATATATATATATATATATATATATATATATATATATATATATATATATATATATATATATATATTTATATAAAATATATATACACACACACAAATATATATATATACATATAGGTATACATATATATATATATATATATATATATATATATATATATATATATATATATATATATATATATATATATATATATATATATATATATATATATATATATTATCATCCCTCAGGGTTTTTGGTCATATTATGAGAATACCTTGTGGAAAACAAAGACAATTACTACAATAGGCTAATATGAATGTAGACATGAGGTAAGGATTAATGACGTGGTAAATGTCAGATTCAAAATTATCACAGAATTCTCCTCACCACAAATACCCAGGCAACCTAATACCGTTAACCTATAATGGTCAGACATCGCAACAAATATTCATCATTATGACAAGTCATTAGTGGTGCATATGTAACAATGCAATATAATATCCCACAGGAGTACATCCCTGATCCCTGAGCCCCCTCTATAGAACCCCACTTTCCTCCCCCTTCGCGCCTTCCCATTACCCTCCTGCTTTATTGATATTGTTAATGTTCCCCTGGATCCGCTGTGATGCGCTGTGAGTGTGTGTTATTACCGCTGGGCATCACTGTACTGACCCTATCTCAGGCTGGTAATTGCAGCAGCTATGATTGCCCACAGCAGGAGAATACCCCCCCTCCTCATCCTCCTCCTCCTACTCCTCTTTTTCCTCCTCTTTTACCTCCTCTTTCTCCTTCTCCTCCTACTTTTCTTCCTCCTCCTTTTTCTCCTCCTCCTTTCTCCTTCTCCTCCTCATCCTACTTCTCTTCCTCCTCCTCTTTCTTCTCCTCCCCTTCCTTCTCCTCTTTCTCCTCATCCTACTTCTCTTCCTCCTCCTCTTTCTCCTCCTCTTTCCCCTCCTCCCTTCTCTTTCCCCTCCTCCCTTCTCCTCCTTCACCTCTCACAGTTAGCAGCAGCTCCTACGATTGGCCCCAGCTGGAGAACCCTCCTTCTCCCCCCCTCTTTTCTCCTCCTCCTCTCACAGGTCCCTGCAGCTCATACTTTATGATTATAGGCTGTGCAGTTAGCAGCAGCTGAGCACTTAACACAGGGATTACATAAGATAGGATCACCACTACTGTGAACTGACTCAGTACAACACTAGTGAAGCTAGCAGTAGTACTCCTCCCATTTCGGATTCTGCTGGTAATACCTAAGTGTAGTATCAGTGTCATTTTCATCACAGTTTTCTATTTTTTCAGGGTTTTCCCTCTTTTTTCTTCCTGATCTTCTTAATCCAATTCATCTCTTTCTTCAATTTCTTCATCATCATAATCATCATCTGCTGAATAATTGTCAGTCTTGTCATCATTATCATCATCATTAGCATCATTGTCTTATACACTATCATCATCATCACCATCATCATCATCATCATCACCATCACCATCACCATCACCATCATCATCATCCTTAATATCATAAAATCATCATCATCCTCATCCTCATCCTCATCCTCATCATCATCATCATCACCATCATCATCATCTTCATCCTTAATATCATAAAATCATCATCATCATCATCATCCTCATCATCATCATCATCATCACCATCACCATCATCATCATCTTCATCCTTAATATCATAAAATCATCATCATCATCATCTTCATCCTCATCCTCATCCTCATCCTCATCTTCATCCTTAATATCATAAAATCATCATCAGTCATCATTGTCTTCTAACTCAACATCCGTTCCTGCATCCCAGCTCTTATATTCCATCCAACCAATGCAATCAATTATTCTCATCTCAAGCAGAGCATCATGACACACAATCATTAATACAACAATAGATAACACTGCAGGTCCTATTGTCCATATCCCATCAAATGGCCCATTGTCGTTTTAGACAATATTCCCAAGGATGAGGATGACAAATAGAAAGAGAAGACAGGAAATCCCTGTCAAATCACAGGGAAATATGGAGGATCAATGTCTGGTTATGATTAGAGTGGTAGAAAGGCAGGTGCTAACCTGAAATAATGCTTCAGATTTCCGATAGAAATTGTCGTCAGGACCTATGATACTTATGACAATAATTTGGAAATAAAGAATGGTTTTACAAACAATTTGAAGGAGAGTTGCTGCAAGTATCCTGAATGATATTTCTCCATCAAATATTTTCCCAAATATGGTTTCACCTACAAGATTTCACCAAAGTTGTCAGGCAGCTTTTCGGCTCTGTGAGCATTTATGCGTTAACCCATTTTTGTGCCAAGTTCACCATATATGGTATCATCTGAATCAATGCTACTAATACAAATACTGGGTCGTAAAGCATAGAGTTTATCATATTAAGAGAAGTCAGAAGAAGTATTTTGATAAACATTTTTCCTTCAAACATTTTCTTCAAAACAGAAACAGTAACTTACAGTCAAACATACCTAAAAATGTTGCTTTATTGTCGAGAGATTCCTCTCCAGATGTGAATGGGTGAAAGGGGGAAAGGAGAGAGACCCATCAGAAAGCCATACATCAGGATAGCATCCTACTTTGGCCAATACAAAAAGATGCGAAAAACCTGGAAATGATTGAAACCTATATGCATATGGGTACCCATCTGAGAGTACTCGACAAGAGCTTTTCAATGAATACCAACAAGACAGGGTTGAGATGGTTTTCAAAAATCCTTGTGCTTTGGACGAAAGTATCCCCAGCATTGGAAGGGTTAAGGGAGAGGAGAGAGAGACCCATCAGAATGCCATACATTAGGATACCACCCAACGAGCTAAGCAGAAAAATTAACGATAATTCCCAAAGTCCAGTGTTTCCGTCCTTTGATGGCTTGGCTAATAGATAACTGAGGCAATTTCTATTCATCGTCATTTGCAGTCATTTATAGCAATTTATATGCCGCTGATACGCGGAATAAACTGCTATTTGCTATGATGGATGATGCGCTGCAGGCTCTTGCAGAGGGGAGCAACTTGTGCAATTATCAGCATAACGTACCGCTCGCTGCTAGCCGGCTCGATGTGCACACTCGCAATCATCAGACGCTATGACAGGAATGGTGAGCGTCATTGGTTACGCAACAAACAGACACTTAGTGAATGATCATCATATGAATCAAAAACAAGGATATGGTTGTTATGTATTGAACCGATCTTTGCACAATCTTTAATTCAACTCTAATAGGAATGGACAGCGTCACTGGTTGCGAAACAAATAGACACTTAGTGAATGACCATCATATGAATCATTTTAGTACTTAACATGGATCGTTTTAATACATAACAGTATTTTTGTTATTTTAAAGAATACTGTTGTTATTTATTAAAACGATCCTTGCTCAATCCTCCATTCCACTTCAGTAGGAATGGAAAGCCGCGTCACTGGTTACGCAACTAACAGACACTTAGAGAATGACCATTATATTAATCATTACCATGGATCATTTTAATACTTAATAGTATTTTGGTTACTAAGAATACCGTTGTTATGTACTAAAACGATCCTTGCACAATCCTCAATTCAACTCCAACAGGAATGGAAAGTGTCACTGGTTATGCAAAAAATAGACATTTAGTGAATGACCATCATATGAATCATTTTAGTACTTAACATGGATAGTTTTAATACATAACAGTATTTCTGTAATTGAGAATATTGTTGTTATGTACTAAAATGATCCTTACACAATCCTCAATTCAACTCCAACAGGACTGGTCGGAGCGTCATTGGTTACGCAACAAACAGACACTTAGTGAATGACCATCATATGAATCATTTTAATGCTTACCATGGATTGTTTTAATACATAACAGTATTTTTGTTATAAAGAATATTGTTGTTTTGAACTAAAACGATCCTTACACAATCCTCAATTCAACTCCAATAGGAATGGACAACTGGTTACGCAACTAACAGTCAAATGAATCATTTTGGTACTTAACATGGATCATTTCAATACAAAACAAGTCTTTTTGTTATTAAGAATACTGTTTTTATATACTAAAACGATCCTTGCACAATCCTCAGTTCAACTCCAACATGACTGGACAGCGTCACTGGTCACGCAACTAACAGACACTTAGTGAATGACCATCATATTAATAATAACCATGGATCGTTTTAATACATAACAGTGTTTTTGTTATTAAGAATACTGTTGTTATGTGCTAAAACGATCCTTGCACAATCCTCAATTCCACTCCAATCTGATTGGAGAGCATCACTTGTTACACAACAAACAGATATTTAACAAATAACTGTTAAATGAGTAAAAGAAAATGGAAAAATGTTGTTATGAATTGAAACAATCCTTGCATAATTCTCAATTCCACCCCAACATGATTGGAGCGCCCCACTGGTTACGAAACAAACATATAATCAGCAAAAAGTCATCAAATGAGGCAAAAACGGAAAGTTGTTGATATGTATTGAAACAATACTTAATTACTTATACAATCGTCACATAGGATTGCAAACCAGAATGCACAGAAATTCTACAACACACTAGACTCTCTAATCCCTAGTAGCATTAAAATATCCATTATTCAATATTGCATCACAGTCACAATCAATTTTACACTGAAGTATCATCATGATTTGCATTCAATGGGCCAACCAGCGGAACAACTTTTTGCATATAAATGAAAATCTCAGTGATAAATGGAACTGAATTTTGGATAATTTAAGTTTTCAAAGTCACTGACTACTGACTTCAAGCCCTGCAGAAGGCTAGATATGCTGCAGACCATGTGTTTGTAGTTGTCCTGTGTTAAACTGTTAAACAGCTTGTGTCCATCCCACTACAGAGTGAAGATTGAATTCGCTGATTTTGAAATCATCTCCCAAGGCACCCATTTTCCCAGAAATGATTTGACAAACAGATTCACAAGCCATGGGTTAGAACTAGACTATAAATCTGAATGGGAAGACAGAATTATGAAATGCACACAGTTTCTTGCACATAAACTAATAAAAGAGGCTATTTTTGATTTTGTTCTCTTTATTACAATCTCAAACTAATGAGTATATTTGGGGATTTAAGCAAAAGATTAATTCAAAAATGTTGAAAAAAACTTGTTTATTCCATACTGATAAATATTTCACCCATTCACAAATGTTCAAGATAATGTTTTTATTGGAAAGTTATCCTTAACCCTTATGCTGCTGGTGGCTAATTTGGCAAATACAAAATGATGCAAAAAACCTAAAAAATGACAGAAACCCTGGCAAATGGGTACTCATCTGAGAGTACTCGGCAAGAGCTTTCCAATGAATACCAACATGACAGGGTTTAGATGTTTTCAAATATATTTGCATCTTTGTGCTTTGGGCGAAAGTAGCCTCAGCATTGGAAGGGTTAAATATTCTATCGTTTGTGGTGTTGTTGGAAACTATGGGTTAACATTCAGTCTCTAACTGGACCATAATGACCATTGATATCTGAGACCTCTGATCTGTGAGAAATTTATTGTCACCATGGGAACCAGAATCTTATTAAATGTGAGATCAAATCGTTTGACTCTAATCAATAACAGCTTCAAAGAAAATGTCAATTGCAATATTCTTGGTATTTCTTCAATGTTATGCACTCCATATATACAACATGAATGTAAATCTAATATTTCATGACATAGAGAAGATGTAAAAGCAAGTCAATTCTGCTCCAAGTTCAATGAATCAGAAAGCTAATATTTTCATCATAACCCCTTGATTTTTTTAGATGTTTGTAAGAATGAACTTTATCCAGGTTTTATTTGTGAATATATTCAATTTCGCCAAACAGTACCTACATTCTTGTCTAATTACAAATATAGTTCTTTCGAAGTTTCGTTTAACCATATAAGTCATACTAACAAAGATACCTCAAATTACTCTTATAAACACATTACAACTCTATACAGTTTTCCCATGAACTATTTATTATAAGCTGCTTAAGATGAGATTGATCTAATCATATTACTCATACAAAAACAGAAACCTCATATATATCTCCAGCGCCTCAGTGAGTTTTCCCAGGAACTACGTCATATCATCATCAGATCAAGTTTGAGTAAGTTTCAAAGGTTTTAGAAAAGTTGCGAAAGTTTACGAAGAGTTGCGAAAACTTGTTCTGTGGTGATTTTGCGCTAGAGAATGTTAAGAGCGTATGATTCAGTCAAGCGGTGCCGAGGCGGTGGTGGAGATGGTGGTGGTGGCGGTGGCGGTGGCGGTGGAGAGCGATGGCGTGATGTATATATAGAAGATGAGTGGGGCATGTGTGACCTGTCTCGCTGCCGTAGTCGCGATGAAGTGAGTCAGGGAACCCCAAGCAAACAGGGGGAAGCCCTACTCGGCAGCGGTGGTGCATCTCTATAAACAAATAGAAGTCTATGTGATGATGGGGTGAGGATGATACCAGACATCCCGGCTACAGGCTCAGCTCACCTTCAATATACAAACTCTAGATGACTATATTCACACTGGTTCTTGCCAGGGTTTAGAAACTGGGTGGCCATAATTGGCGGTGGTAAAATTTTTGGGTGTCCAAATTTCTAAGGGGGACGGACCACAATATACTCAGATTTCAACCACAAACATGTATAAATTCATCAATATAAGTCATTATATCCTTATACAATGGCATGGGAATTATAAGGAGATGAAAAAAATCAATGATATGCTTGAGACTGTCATTTTAGAAAAATCCTCACAAATTTTTTGGGGTGTCCTGAGGGGTGGTCTTCAAGGGTTTGGGTGTCAAAAAAGACACCCTGACACCCTGCTGGCTAAGACTAAGGTGGAAATTGCTTGGAATTAGTATTTATAAAAACACACACCAAAATGTAGGGTGTCTTTTTACCTAAATTCAGGTATTTTTCATGAACTAGGGAGTCCAAAAGACACCCAGACACCCTGCTGGCTAAGACCCTGCAGTAGGTACGTGAATAACAATCACACTGGCCTTTTTTGGCCCAACAGGTATGTACATTAACCCCCACAATGCTCTCCCACTGTGAGAGAATTAACCTTGGGCTTAGTCTCTGAAGTTAACCTTTGAACTGCGGCATTGTTAAGCGGCTTAAAGTAATCCTCGGGTGAACTGGGTAAAAGCCCTCTCCTGGCCCCTGTCCAAGCGACTCAGTCTCAAACTAGGTAACTGCGTTGTTGTTCAACGGCTGCCTGAGACTGATAGCCAGCAACCTATGTAAACTAATACAATCATCTACTTACTTCCCCTCCTGTACTGCTACAAATTCCTACAATTCATATATAGAAGCTTCTACACAGTACAGTGCAATGATCTAATGTCAACTTAGTACAAAAACAGTAGGATTGAAATTCAATATATTTGCAAATACATATTAGTTAGAACATGCAATTCTATTGTATTGCATCGTATTGTTTTGTTTTGTTTTGTAATGTACTGTATTATATTGTATTGTATTGTATTGTATTGTATTGCATTATATTGTTTTGTTTTGTTTTGTAATGTAATGCATTGTGTTGTACTGTATTGTATTATATTGTATTGTATTGTATTGTATTATATCATATTGTATTGTATCGTTTTGTTTTAACGCTCAACAACTGCACAACTTTTCTCCTCCATAAATTCCCAAAAGATGTTTCTATTTGGATTCCATTTCAATATATTTGCATATATATATATATATACACATTACAGAGATATTGTGTTTTTTCATTGCATAACATATTGTATTAGGTAGACACTCAACAACTGCACAACATTCCTCCTTGAAAAATTCCCAAAGGAGGCTTTATTTGGAGGATAATCTAAAAATAGCCAGACCCCTTTCAGTATGAATGAGTAAGCACACAAATTCCTCTGCTGACCATGACTGACCATGACTGACCACTGTATGCGACCAATTACATGAACTGATCATGAACTGCATGAATCAGAGGTTATTTTCATCCTGGTTGAGACATGACTTGTTTGTTTCTGGCCAACGAACGACACTCAAGGTCCAATTCTGTTTGATGTACACAAACAAATAACCTTTAGCTTTTGTGGGGTGGGGATATAGAATCTTTTCAATTGTGATGTGTGATGTTTTGTCAAGCATCTACATATTGTATAGGTATGCTGTTAACTGCATGTGACTTAATGGATAAAGGGTACGTAATGGGGACTGAGCATGTGTGTTTGTTTTTGTTGTTTTTTTAACTGGAAGATCTATACCGATACATGATTTAAAAGAAGACCCACTCAGAGAGTGCAGCATGACCAAATGTGAACCCCTCAACTGCTTAACAGGTGCTATTTATAAGTACATTATAAGACACATATTTGTCATCACTATGTTAAAATAGATACGGTTTTACAGTCCCCTAATAAAGGTGCACTACAGGGTATATCACAAGGTAAATAATATATGCAATGAAAAGGGTTTCTTTTGCAATCCTCTAATGAAGGTTCTGTATGAAATGTGGCCCTTAATGGAGAAAACTCCATGCACAAGGGTGCCTGTCTGTTGGCTTGTTATGTACACGGTAGATGAGCCACAACATCGGTAGCCCCAGCAGCAGCAGCAGTAGCAGTAGCAGCAGCAGCAGCAGCAGAAGCAGCAGCAGCAGTAGCAGCAGCATCAGTAGCAGCAGCAGCAGCAGCAGCAGCAGCAGCAGTATCAGTAGCAGCAGTATGAGCAGCGTTGGTGGACCCGGATCCTGATCATCGCTCGCCTGCCTCTTCCGCATGATTACCCTCACCCCATCAATTCCTCCTACAGCCCCTGCTCCACGGCGCCTAAAAATACCCCCGCAACCCTCGCCCCCGCCCGCCCGCCCCAGCTACTACGTCAACCCATTCCTGTTCTGGGTCACTGTCAGACCCATTCCCACTCAGCCTCCCGAAAGTTTACATCTGTTGTTTGGACCACGCTGATGATCAGTTACGGATACAGAAGGGGCTTACATAAAGTATGGTTCGACAAATTCTTCTTTACAATTCAAAATGTTGATTTTCCTGATAGAAAATGTCATTTTATTTTAGTTTTCCTCAATATCAATGAGGTATATCTACCTCTCTAACTAGTGAACATAGTAGAAATTTAATCAACATTTGGAGGATAGATGTGGTTTGAGTTTTAAACAACATTTCTCCTACAAATGTATTTTTGAAAGATGCTTTTGTGAAAAAATAACTAAAATGATTTGGTTATTTTGATAAATACAGGCACAAATGGGTTAGAATTAACCTTTTTCATACACAGGATGAAAATCTTACACAGATACGTGGATCTGTCCCTGATGACAATGTTGTTCTTGGCTGTTCTGAGTGGCGATCATAAAAGTGGTATATTATTGTGGGTATTATTTGTGCCTGTGTGTCGGGGGGCAGTAGTTTGCACATGAATAGTGGCTTACTGGAGGCAGTGTCGGAGATCCACGCCGGGCCTTTCTCAGTCACTCAGCTGGATGATTCGGCAGCACACTTTATAACCACATTAGCATACCCCTACCAACAAAACACCCCTGACCCATCCTTAACCCTTATGCTGCTGGTGACTAATTTAGCCAAAACAAAACCCTAAACAACCCTAAAAAGTGATTGAAACCCTAGCAAATGGGTACTCATCTGAGAATACTCAGTGAGGGGTTTCCAATGAATACCAACAAGACAGGGTTAAGCTGGTTTCGGGAAATATTTGCGTTCTTGTGCTTTGGACAAAGTAGCCTCAGCATTGGAAAGGTTAAGATGGGTAGCAGCTAGGGAAAGAGCTAGAGAAGAGAGAATGCATATATACCCTCTCTTATAATGTAATAAGCTCACTCCTCCCAACACAACACACACAGACTCATCCTTATGATGAGTAGAAGGGAAACTACCAGAGAAATGAGAAAACATCTCTGAATCCCCCTACCCCCTGTGATAATGACATGTACGGTATCAGATATCTCCAAACAACAGAAAAAAACTCTGGATCCACCACCCACACTTATGACGACACGTAGAGTAGTAGACATCTCCCAATGACATCCTAGGATGAGTAGCAGGGAAAATACCATAGCAAAGAAAAAACCTATCTGGATCCCCCCCTCCTAAAATAACATGTACAGTAGCTGACATCTTCCAACAACATCCTAGGCCCATCCTTGGACTGAGTAGCAGGGAAACTAGCAGAGGAGAGAAGGGGGATCTGTGAATCCCCCACCCCCTCATACAATGACACGTAAAGTACCAGACATCTCCCAACAACATCCTAGGCCCATCCTTGGACTGAGTAGCAGGGAAACTAGCAGAGGAGAGAAGGGGGATCTGTGAATCCCCCACCCCCTCATACAATGACACGTAAAGTACCAGACATCTCCCAACAACATCTGAGGCCCATCCTTGGGCCCAGTAAGTATCAGGGAAACTTGCAGAGAACGGAGAACCCATCTCTGCTTTGAACATCCCCCTCCTCCTCCCCCTCTGCAGCTGTTCACAGTTACTGAGGTTCAGCTGGGGTGCAGAAACATGAAACCGTCTCAAGTTGGGTCAGAGCCATTTAAATGGCCACCAGGAGCCACAGCTGTCAAAAAGACAAGCCCCCTCTATTGCTTGAGATCCAGAGCCTCCGACTCCAACCAGTCGTTATCTTGTAACAAAAATGATCTACAATGATTAAATGTACTGCAAGTAAGTAAGTTTGTACGTATGTTTAAGTGTCAGTTGTAGAGTGTCAGTGGTGGTGTATGGGATAATTGTAGATGGGTAGGATGAGCATTGCTATACACTGACACAACTCCTCAACTGTTTTCAGCCGGGTGACACACTTCAAGAATAGCACATAGGCTATGTATATATGAGTGAAGTAAACCTACCTTCACTAGTTAAGCTTAGTTCTTCTCTTGTTAAATCCCAACTGTACACGGCAACATATTCCACAGATCTCTCTCTCTCTCTGTGTCAAGTAGAAGTAGCAGGAACTGCATGCACGTACGCACACTCACTCACTTGCTCTTTGTATACGATGCAGCACTAGCAACATAACACTGCTTGGCCATTTAAATTTCAAACGCAGAGCGTGAGTGCGCTGGGCTCGAACTAACGACAAACACTTCCCACAATGCACTGCAGCGGCTCATTAAATTTAAACGTCCAGCAAGGCAGCCAGTGTGAGGAGAAGTTCTCTATGCCTGCGGGCCTGGCAGTGAGTTTGTGTACAATGAGACTTACTCAAGTCAACCTGGCCCATACTCTGACTCCCATAACCGGGATATACCCCCCAGCAAAGAGGAGGGGTAAAATTGATTTTTATCCAGGTGTTCCCCCGAGAACAAGAGTGCTGTACAATCTGCTGAGTGCTTGGGTATAAGTTGGGTTTATTCTAGGATTAAGTAATATGACACCCTTTTGTACCCACTTTCAGGGTATCATCCTGGGGTTCCTATAACTCGACAGATGTGGCATCAGCCCACAGGACAAATTCCCAGGTTAAAACCAACACTTTAATTAAAGGGTAGTTACATACATATGGTAAAACCAGCACCCAAAAGAACCATGCAAGTTTTTGTGTATGATACTACTGGTGACATCTTTCAGTAATATTGAGAACTACAGGTTCCTGTATGCTTTCTGGGTAAAGAGTGATTGTACCACCTTCTGATTGTACCACCTTCTGATGGATTGTATTGTACCACCTTCTGCATTCATTGGAGTAAGTTATCATTTAGAAGTCTTGGAAAGTAATCATAAGATTTTAACCCAGAAGATGCCATAGGGCTACCCCAAGTATGGAAATATATATCTCTTACATAGAAACTCCTAGTCCAAAATAAGATAGGAATACCTAAATAGACATGTTCCCTCATTTAGGAATGGCATATACTAGTCACATATATTATAGTATAATAGAATTTATTGACTACATTACTATAAGCAAAATACAATATAAAATATTGATCAACAAGAATCAAAATCACTTATATTGCTTGTATTCAAGGCAGTTTTAATATATTATGCTAATACATTCATTTTTCTCTTTATTTCAAAGTCTTTTGATCCATGGCAATAACAATAACAAGGTATGGTTATGTAATACTAGAGTGTATTATGCCTCCTATTATCTCTATTGTCTATCACAGAAGTCCATGACAGAGGCCAATAAATAGGCAACCTAACTGGTACCCCACTGATGTACAAGTGTAGGGGGTTGCGTCCCTACCATGGGTAGCCATGTTGTAAACCATTTTTTATTAACCCTTATGCTGCTGGTAGCTGATTATGCCCACACAAAATGATGCAAAAAAGCTGAAAAATGACTGAAACCATGGCACATGGGTACTCATTTGAAAGTTTTCAGCGAGAACTTTACAATGAATACCAACATGACAGGGTTTAGATGTTTTTCAAAAATCTTTGCATTCTTATGCTTTGGGCGAAAGTAGCCTCAGCATTGGAAGGGTTAAGTACAGTTTTAAATTTATATCCGAGTAGCACATTGCACAAATCTCAACCCCGTCAGAGCCCCCAGTAAAATGGGGTTGACAAATATTTAGGAAGAAGAGGAAGAAAAAGGAAGCACAGAGGTTTTCCAAGCTATAACAGGGGGTCTGCTCCTAGGGCTAATTAGTTGTGGCAGAGACAATTATCAATATGCTAATTAGTCGTGGCAGGGACAATTATTAATATGCAAATGAGCTGATGATTGCCGAGACAATTTCATCCCATGTTCTGCCTATCCAATATCAAAGAGGAGAAAATCCCCAGATCTCATTTTAAGTGTTATGCCTATATTCACATATAAATTGATCATTTAAAATTAGCTTCGCTTGGTCAGATGTCTAGATATTAATTGTAATATTGGTTTCATATTAACAATGAGGGATATGATCAATCATGAAATACATGAATTTGTAATGATTCACAATTCATATCCTTCTAACTGTATACATTAAGATATTTACATCAGAAGCTTACATGTTCTGACACATATGGAAAAATCTAGTAGACAAAGTAGTATTTTCAAAAATGTTTGAATGGAAGTTAGTGATCCTTTTGTCCCTAATAATGCAAAGGCTACTTTCATCCAAAGCATAAGGACGCAAATATTTTTGAAAAACATCTAAACCCTGTCATGTTTGCATTCATTGGATAGCTCTCGCTGAGTACTCTCAGATGAATGCCCATGTGCCAGGGTTTCAGTAATTTTTCAATTTTTTTGCATCATTTTGTTTTGGCCAAATTGGCTATCAGTAGCATAAGGGTTAAGTTCAACACTCCATTTTCAAATACTTTTCAATAATTATTCTTTTATGAGTTAAGCTATATAATCATTACACTTGGACTACTATCCAATCTTACAACCAGGTTGTCATAAAAATAATGTCTACATGAGAATATTAAAGGTAAACTTACAGCATGATTGAGTTGCTAGAATAACCCCTGATCCTCTTACTGTCATTATGAGGATCATATGGTCACTTTATCTGGTCAACTGAGCAGCGAGACAGGTTAATAATACATGATATTGCTCCTGTCAGACTCAACTAGTAGCAGGTGTTTGACATAGCTTAATGAAGCCTGAAACAACACCATACTATAATACAGGCTTATTGTAGCTTCAATGAGTCATGGAGGCACATATACTCATTCATGCATGTAGTGCCAAAATGGGCCTGATTATGTTATGGGAATCCTTTTGACCAGAACACTTCTTGCAAAGTATTTTACTGAGGAATGTTGATCAGAACAACAATCACAACTTTCCTTCATAATCTATGTGAAAATATAACCAATTGACAAGGGGATCTCTAGGCATGAGATCACGTGACTAATTTGGTAAAACCTTTCCTAACAAAAAGATATTTCAAAAGATATTTGAAGAAAAATTGTTAACCTTCAACTCATTAAAAACTCTCATCAAATATTCTGCAAAGTTATGCTTCAATCCAAAATTATTTTTGAATGTATTGCAGATCCAAAAAGACACTTTTCAATGTGAACTAGAACATGGATTGGTTAACTCATTCTGGCTGAAAGTGGCCCAGATGGTCTGAAGCCAATGCAAATAACTCAATGACAATAATCTATAATCCCATACATATTGCTATTAACCTATTGATAGCAAATATGGCCTGACACATGAAAATGCCTTGATAACAATCTACAAGTCCACTGCATATTGGTATTGGCCCATTCATATCTGGATTATGCATGTGATCTGGCACAAATGGAATTAATTGGAGGAGAATCATTAAGTTCTATACATATTGGAATTAATGCATTCTCATAAGGAGGGCACATATGATCTGATACAAGTGAAAATATTCCAACTAAAAACTATGATTCCTGATAGTAAATATTCTACTTTGAATAAAAAACTGTGATTTTTTTTACTTAAAAAAATATCTTCAGATAATCTTCACAATAAATTTTGATATTGCTTCCTAATCCATAGTTGATTCATTCTTTATTGATTCGAACATCCATCCGATTTTAAAGACTAGTCAGCAAAGCTTGATAATCTTAAGCAGATCTGTGAGTAGCTCTGAAGTATTCATGGTCTGTTAGTCCTACAGCAAAATCTCTTTCAACACAGAGTCAATCCTGATCACAGTCAGTCCGGGTAGAACTCATCAATACTGTCTCTTTCACTTCCTATCTATCTCTAGAGACAACAGTGATCAACTCACACAGTCCACAATCCCTGGGGAAATGGGCAAATATTGAATAATTGATTGTTTGATTTTATTGACCTCAAAACAAACTCAGTACAGAGTTATAAGTCATTGATATACAACCTGACAAATATGAATGATGCCAGTGGTCAAGTATCTGTCCACAGGTATGGATTCCTCGCCTGATCTATCCACAGGATCATGAAGAAATTTTTTAATTTTTGTAATTTTTGTATCCTGGTGAATATTGCTACCTTTTCAATGTGATATTCAATAACTTGTGTGTTCCTAAGATCTAGATTGGTACATATAGCGCAGCAGCTAGTTTTGGTCCAATTTGACAGCTCTCTAATGAATTTTCCTGATTTTGTAATATGAAATACAATAATATTCTTGTTTACGAAATGTAGATTCAGATATTAGGAGCAGTTGTTGTCAGTCAAATCAGGAACTTGTATGTTTGTGGTCTTAACTGAAAGCTGGCTAGTTATATTTCTAGATACAATGTCAAATATAACAATGTGTATTGCCAAGAACCAGCTCACAACCTAAGAATCAGCAGCCAACGCTAAGCCTAATCTGATAGCATGATAATCTATCCCATGTAGTAGGTGGGGTGAATAGCCTCCAACCCAGACTGCTAGCCAGACAGGAGCAGAAAAGCCTGATAGAGTAATTACCCCTACTTATTGCCCTGACAGGTAAAGAACCCCCTCGAGACCCCTATCACTACAGAGGCTCCCACAGGGGCTCTCAATGGCCCTCCTGGTTAATGGCTCTAGTTGTGTCGAGCACCAGTAGAGGACCTGCCAAACTCCGGACACAATACAGCGGGAATTGACCAGGGAGTACTGGTACCACTACTGGGAGCACTTCAAAAAATAACAATAGAAGTATTTGTTTGGAACGCGCGTGCAAAAAAGAAAGAAAATGAGAGTTTTTGTTTGCGGCAGTGCTTAGAATATCAGGGTCAACTTTCACAGTGGGAACAATGCTGATCCTGCCTAATTGTTAGAATAAAGCCAAACTGGTAACATCAAATTTAATCATGTGACAAATTCAATCGTATAAAGAAGAAACAAAATCTATGGGTATGGGCATCTATACTGTGGGAAAATAGATGAATCTTGAATCAGAGTAGATTGATTTTGGTACCACTACGACTTGCCTAGTCTGAATTATGAAAACAGTCAATCACTGCTCCTAACATCTGGATGTTTTTAATTAATCCTGTTCTAAATTTGAAATCAACAATCGAATCAAGAAGTATGAAAGTTTGAAGAAGCGGTAATCAAAAGAACACACTTTTATAATTTTTCAATATTACAATATATAAAATAAACTGATATTTATATTCCAACAATATATAAAAGTGTAATCCTATTGAGTATACAGCAATCATTAAATGTAAGTGCACATGTACATACACACAACTGTATGGCTGCATGTATAGTATCATAAACCAGTCAAATGGTTATTTCTGAAACATCAACCCTTCAAGTAATCCCCCATGAGCCCCTGTTAGTAGGATGTTTTCTTGGATTTCGTCAAAGCACCTGAAAATCCCTGAGAAAATACTTGAGCAGCAAAGTATGTGGTTGCCTAATTGGTCTCTTAAAGAGGGTGATTTGGATATTTCCTGAGGAGACTTAAAGTGGACGTCATTTCACAGGAAGTGGGGGATATTACCAATTGAATGAATGGAGATTGGTGGCAGAGATAGACACAGAGAGGAGATTATATTTTTCGTATTGCAACTTTGATAAGAGATAGCAAGATACGAAAGAAAGTGAATTCTACCTAAAAAATGTATGGATCAATCTTCTATCTAAAGTTACTGCAGCTGATAATTCCTTACAACTATTACTTCCACTCTTGGGTTCAATCTCTCTGGCTGGTGGTCGCCTTGATCAGGAATAACAAGACACTAACAAGAAGTTTGACTATAACATCTACTCTTTTTCTATTGTTGTGACATTGCCAAACACTTATGTATTGTAAATTTTTATCGCTTGCCTTCATCATAATGCATATATTGCGTGTACCTCTTGAGTTCCATTTTGGATGAGCTATGACAATAAAATGATTTCAAACTTTAAAAAGCTACTAACAAGAGTAATATATTTCTATAAATGTAATTTTCTTTGGTACTTATCATCTGTTAAATGTTTCTGCGGTAGATATTTCCTTTCAAATTTGGCTTCCACTCTCTGATTCTATCTCTCTGGTGGTCGCTATGGTGAGGAATAACAAGTTACAAGAAGAGGGTAAAGTCTACCTACAAAAACCCAAGTTTCTTTAATATGTATCACCTGTAATTGACATACTCATGAGTTACTCTGGCAGGTATTTCTCACAAACTTGGCTTCCACTTTCTGGTTCTATCTCTCTGGTGGTCGCTATGGTGAGGAACAACTACCTACAAGAAGAGGGTAAAGTCTACCTACAAAAACACAAGTTTTCTTCTGTATTTATCACCTGTAATTGACGTACACCTGAGCTACTCCGGCAGAAACCTGGCAGCCTGGGAACCGAATGCTTGTTCAGAGGGAAATAAATTAGCAGAATGCCTATGTTCTGCCCCATTCAGGCTGAGAGTGGAAGAAATATATCGAGGAATTTATTAGTTTAATTTGCTGTTGAGTAAATAGTCGTCAAGGGTGTGTGCTTAATTATTCAAACAGCATACTGGTACTTCAAGCACCAACGTCTAGTGCCTGTGTCTTGCGCCTACGTGCCTAAGTTAGAAAAATTCCAAAGTTCATTTCTTTTTTGCATTAAATGCCCCAAAAAATAGTTACTTACTGAGGCTAACTCATGCCCTGCATCCATTCAGAATATCAATTAGCACTTCTCAAAATATAGTTGTATCATGAAGTTTCATGTTTTTAACCCAAAGTGCACATTTCAATTTTTTTACAGGGATCATTTAATTGCTGCGAGTGTACAGCTGGCTATATGTGTAGGAATCAACTCATAGAAAATCTTACATTCTTTATATTTATGAATACATTTCTTGCATTATAATTGATAAATACTTGATAATTGCGAATATATCCATGGCTGCTTCACGTAAGTGTGTATTCCAGGGACCCGTAGGTCCCTTTGGGAAGTAAAGTATGTGCCGTCTCTCAAAAGAAGTGTCAGCCTTTACACCTCTCTAACTATTGGCTAGCAATCACCTCCTAAGGTACTGATATCTCTCAAACAATCAGAAGCAGGGCTGGCAGTCACTTCCTGCCACTGATATCTCTTGACCAATCAAAATTGGGCTTAAATTTTTGCCCTGCCCTGTAATGTCAGCCTCTATGCCCAGACTCAGGCCAGTTTTTTTACTAACTTTCATAAACCATAGACTTTGTATAAGAATAATATGCTTTATCTCAATAAGTAAATACATGTTTGTGGTTATCATCTGAGTATATCGTAGTCTCACTTAAAAAATAGAATGCCCCAAAATTTCAAATTGGCATCTTTGGGCACCCAGTTTCTAAAACCTAACTAAAACCCTGCATGTGGTATATAGTGGCCATAAGTGACGATAATCCATGCTAAAACAAATGGATGAATCCTACTTCACAGCAATAATTATATAAATTCTAACTTATGTAATATCTCATAAATATTCATGACCATGGTCTCATATCAGCTCGCTATGATTCATCTGCTTATTGATTATTCATCTAGAGATATACAGAACCACTCATGGCACTTTGCATACTTCATACGAGTGAGCAGCACTTCTGCAGATCCTACTCATTCTGAGAGATCTACCCACAAGTCAACTATGTAGTAAAATAAATACATAATAAATATTGATACAAACCATACTTATGTTCCTAATCACACTTGCTACAATGTATACAGTGTTGACTCAGAGAGATGGAAACCTAAATTCTATATACTCCCACATTATTCAGAGCACATTTATTATTTGTTATTTGCTACTGCTCTGCTAAAAAATCTAGAATAGGGAATTTGGTTTAGATCAAGTTCTCCTATATAGTTCTCCTATCCTTTGTTTAGAGTCCCTGACACTCACATTTATGGTATACAGTGTTAGCCAAAAATCCTGTCATGCATCAAAGAACCAAGCATATTGATGTGAAATATCATTTTGTCAGAGAAGAGGTGAAACAAGGAAACATCAGTCTGTTCTACATCCCGTCTGCTAGGAATGTTGCAGATGTATTTACAAAACCTCAGTCTAGAAGTCGAATTCACCAGTTAATTAACCTTAACAATTGAGAAAATTAGGGGAGGTGTTATCTATTCAGATACTTCATGCATATGTACTTTTCACACTCATGAATATGTATGAGCCTGTGACATCATCACTTTCTGTGTATGCTATCATGTGACTGTTTTTCCCGCTCTTTTGTATTTGAACTATTGTTAGTCTGAAATAAACCAGGGAGAAGTCAACACAGCTGAGAGATTGTTCTGTCTACTTTATACTGACCTAAACCCAAACATGGCAACATACAGCATGTATACAAGCTTTCTTGACTCTAAGATAACATCAATCCAATTTAAGAAGTATTTTGCCCTCCCCCTTAAATCACCCTGCATATAGACTAGACAATTGATTCATTTCAATTGGTTCCAAAAGTAAGTGTAGGGCTCCTGATTACACTGCATTAAGAGTGTCCTTATGTTCTTAAAGCATAGTAGGGTATTGGACAAGGCGATAATAACAACTAAAACTTAAAGCACATTTAGAAAATACCCCACAGTAAGAGATTCATTAAACTGGAGTGGAGGGCACCTAATTACACTGCTTTAAGTGTGTCCATGTGTTCTTAAGAAAGTGTACAGAAGTAACACCACCTTAAGGGGTATGTAAAGATATATGTAAAGAAGATTAGAAAGGGTTAACACTTAAGGGAGGTTCAGATCACAATAGACACTCACTCAAACCACTAAAAATAATTACCCCATTGTTGATGCTAGTCAGTGAGTGCATGATTACTACCCACCTGGCCTGATCAATTAATTCAGGTGAGTTCTACTCTCATCTTAATGAGCTTCTCCTCATTAGGTAATTATGCAAATTGCATTCACCACCACATGCTTTGGTTAATTCACTTATGTAGTTACAAATGAGTATGATGATAATTTATGCAAATTATCATAATCATTCATTTAGCCTTCTTTTGTCTTGTCTTTTATTAAATGAGAGAGCAGAGATTATAGTAATTACCCTGTAGTCAGGCCAGCATTATCTCAACAGGGGTCCACAGCATCCTCGTGAATTATTAGTGGACTGATCACCTTAATTTTTAAGAAAATTGGGGACCAAAAAATCTTTATTAGAAATTGTTAATTATATATCCAAAGAAATCCTGAAATTATCTTCATTTCTATTTTTTCTGAAAGACGCTTTATTTTTGTGCACAATATGGAATGGATAAAACCTGAAAATAATTGCAATTGGTTTTCGAAATATGTACATGTATTCATGCAAGAAAACATGGGGGAAATCTTTATTCTGGCATGAATCACAATACTTTAAAGAATGACTTTTTATTCAATCTTCCAATTTTTCAATCATTCATTATTTGAATGCTGTACATAGTTTTTCATTTTACAATATTACTCATGAAATTATAAAATGTTTTCTTGTTAGAATGAGTATATGTGTGCGAATATAGAAACATTTCCTCACCTTATTACTGGTATTCTTCTCCAATCCTTCCTTAATGGCTTGAGTTTATCCAAGCCAATTACTCCAGAAATAAGTTGCCAGTGACTCCTCCCTCTGTTGTCTATCTCAGAGAATTCCCCATCCTGACGAGGAGATCAATCTTTCCCAAATACTCCTGTAAAAGTACAAATGCAAGGTATTCGTTATTACTTATTCAGGTATTGAATACAGAATATACATCATGGACTGGTATAAATATATATCAAAGCGCCTTTGAACTTTTTGGTGGAAAGGGCGCTATATCAAATATCAATCAATAACAATGATAATAATGATGATAATAATAATAATAATAATAATAATAATAATAACAACAACAACAACAACAACAACAACAACAACAACAACAACAACAACAACAACAACAACAACAATAATAATAATAATAATAATAATGATAATAATAAGAATAATAATAATAATAATGATAATAATAATAATAATAATAATAATAATAATAATAATAATAAAATAATTAATATAATGATAATAATAATAATAATGATAACAACAATACTAAATTACTATAGAACTTCTTAGTGATTATGCATACTGTGTATTAAACCTTATACCTGTATCAGCCAAAACCACCAGATATTTTGATGATATCATTCCAACAAAAGTATAATTATGAAAATATTTGAAGGAGAAATGTTTTTTAGAACTCAACCCACAATTATCCATCAATTTCTTTGTGAATTTATGATTCATTCAAGGATTAGTCTCAATTTAGTATCATAGGTCCAAAGACACTTGACAAGGAGAGCTCAAAGCATGAAGGGGTGATCCCTTTCAATGTTAAGGCTATGTTTGTCCAGAGCACAACGACCCATATTTGAGAACCATCTAAACCCTGTCATGTTAGTATTCATGGTATATTTCTCGCTGAGTACTTTCAGTTGAGTACCCATGTGCTAGGGTTTCAGTCATTTTTCAGGTTATTTGCATCATTTTGTACTGGCCAAATTATAACCACCAGCAGTATAAGGGTTGACAAGAATTATTAGGAGAAAGGATTAAATGACTTTGGAGTAAAGTGGCCTCAGCATTGGAAAGGATTAAATGACCACTCCATTCCTCCGACCACTACACTGACCTAGTTACCATTTCCCAGCATTCCCAGAGCTGGTGGCGCCCCCTGGCTGTGATTAAAGTGCCCCCTATAGGGCCTCTCTCCCTCGGCTAGGTGATTATCTCAGAGATTAGAATTAATCTGCTAACATCAATGACTGGTCCTGGGGCTTCATAGAGTCCACTCACCAGGGGGCGACACTAGTAGCAAAACAGGTTGCTGCCAGTCCCCCCCCCCCCCCCTCTCACTCCATCACCTCCTTAAACCCTTTAAATGCTGAGGCTACTTTCATCCAAATCACAAGGTGGCAAAGATTTTTGATACATCTACACACTTTTATGTTAATCCCAGCACTAACTAGCATTTAAACAATGGGGTAATTATTTTGAGTGGTTTGAGTGAATTCCTATTGTGATCTGAACCTCCCTTAAGTGTTAACCCTATCTAATCCTCTTCATATATCCATTTACACCCCTTAACCCTTCTGATGCTGAGGCTACTTTTATCCCAAGCACAAGGATGCAAAGATTTTATGATAAAAGGTAAAGGTATTCGGTTTATATAGTCTTATATCCACTGAAGCGCTCACACAACCTTCCTCCCCTAGCAGGCCTGTACACACGGAAACCATTTCAATCCCCCAGGGGATATTCCAGAGCAACTGGCAGCATAAAGCGCACATGCTCTAAGCACTGCCTTATTTATAACCATCTAAACCCTGTCATGTTGGTTTCCATTGGATAGCTCTCACTGTGTTCTCTCAGATAAGTATTCATATGTCAGGGTTTCAGTCATTTTTCAGGTTTATTGCATCATTTGGTATTGGCAAAATTAGCCAGCAGCAGCATAAGGGTTAAAGGGCAAATGCACCATCATAATGATTTAGGTTCAAAATGTGCCTATACGTGTCACCTTTCTAATAAGACCACCCGCAAGTCTGTCCTCCTCAGCACTCCTCAGATATGGCTTATGAAAGTTAGTAAAAAACTAGCCTGAGTCTGGGCATGGAGGCTGACATTGCAGGCCAATTAAGCCCAATTAAGCACAATCAGTGGTATGAAGTGACTGCCAGTGCTGCTTCTGATTGGTTGAGAGATATCAGTGGCTGGAAGTGACTGCCACTGATATCTCTCAACCAATCAGAAGCAGGGCTGGCAGTCACTTCATAAGCACCACTTCTGATAATGGCAGCCTCTATACCCAGACTCAGGCTAGTTTTTTACTAACTTTCATAAGCCATATCTGAGGAGTGCTGAGGAGGACAGACTTGCGGGTGGTCTTATTTGAAAGGTGACACATATAGGCACATTTTGAACCTAAATCATCATAATGGTGCATTTGCCCTTTAACCCTTTCATTCTTAGGGTTACTCTTATCTTATTGTCTGGATCTTTTATACTTTTGACAATAACATGATTTTACAAAATATTTGATGGAGAGTCATTGGTAATATTCTGATTTACATTTCTTCTCCAAATTTCTTTTTAAATTATGTTTTAGTGTGAAAGATTTCACTACAATTGCCAGGCTGCTTTTTGCCAGTCTGGGCATTAATGGGTTAACCCTCTCATGCTGACCCTTGAAGAGTGTTGTCTGCATTCATAACACTTCCAGAAATAACATTAGAATTAAGCCCCAATTCACAGAATATTTTAAGAAAATATATTCATTGATACCTCATACATATTTTCCCTCAAATATCTTTTACCGTCAAAAGGATATCGCCAAAATAGTGGAGAGCTTTTTGGCCCATACGTACAGGCATGAACAATTAATAATCGATATAGATTTGTCTTACATAATTCATCAAATACATTACATTTATTACTTTTTACTATATGAAATATGTTGTCAAGTAGATCGTTGGCTATTTCAGTCAAATATTTATTGACATAATAACCTTGTTATATAGATATTTTTAAATATGTCAGGCCATATATGTTTCATGTGTGCTTGTGTTATTATCACAACTTCCTAATAGGATATGCAAATTGTTCGGAACAAAATATATGGATGATATACAAGATATACCACAGATGGTGAATCAACTATTAATGAGACTAATTTAGCATAAGGTTCTAATCTGATCTTGGAAGATAACACAAGAACATATGTGATAATATGAGATGGACGTTTAAATAGAGATGTTTGTGTTTTGTGCCACAGTGCAATAATAAAATGAGAGATGGGTGCATGCATGGTGCTTCCCTCAGATAATATGTGAAGTAGAAGAAATAAATTAATGAAACAATAAATCATGACTAATATTTTGTGTCACAAAATTCCAAAATACGGTTTATTCCTGGACAAATTGAAATGAATATATCATTTCAGAACGCATATCAACTGCAGGGCCAAAATATCCTACAAAAAGAGGGAAAGTGTGTATTAAATTGTGGTCTAATCATACACTATACATATTTTAGTCATGTTTGTACCTATGTATATGGACCACCTGTGTCTGAAATAAAGCATTAATAAAATAGAAAGAAATGAAATGAAATAGACTAAATAAATGAAATAAAATAAAATAAGATAAAATAAAATGAAATGAAATAAAATAAAATAAGATAAAGAAATAAAATGAAATAAAGTAAAATAACAAAACAAAACAAAATAAAATAAAATAAATATAATAACTAAATTAAATTGAATTAAATCAAATTGAACTAAATTGACTTAAGTTGAATTAAATTAATCAAAATGAAATAAGATAAATGCTATAAATTGCTGCATCTTTTAATGTGAATTCCTCTTGTACATTAGGGATTCTAAAAAACCCACCTGGGACACATCAATCTGAAGGAATAAACATGTATTGAGTCACATGACCTCTGGTAGGTGTAAGGATGACTTTAATAGCGAGCAATGACGCAATTGGCCATGTGCCCTGCCAGCAGGGGCGTGTTATCATAGCCGTGCAGCACGGCAGCCAAAAACACCCAGGCTTAAAAGCTGTACAAACTAGTGCTAGTCCAACCTAAACCCTACCAAGGCTGATTACGGGTTATACAGTATTCCTAGTCAGTGTTCTATAATTGGATTAGAAGATGAATTCAAACATTCTCTTCTTCAGTGACACCACATTTTCATATCAAATTTGTATTAGTACTAGGTAGTGAAGTTCCTCCTATTTTCATCACAAATGCCATTAAGTCTCCGCTAGTCAAAACATTCAATTCTTTATGTTACTTTTTGATCCATACTAAATTATTGTGGAATAGAGAACCAAGAAATATGTATGTTTCATTATCACAGATTGGAAAATCTAATTCATGTGTGGAATTAGGAATTTTGATTATTGTCACTTATTTGCCGGACTGAACCGGAGTACCCACTGCCAACTCTCTCACTTGCCAATTCATGTGTGATATGGGTAAATGTGTGCAGTCCCCCTAATCTGATCATACATTTGATGGTCTGACAAGATGCACTAGGCCTAAAAAAAAAGTTGTTTGTTTACTGTAACCCTACCCTAACTTGTTTTTTTTTCCACCCTCCCAACTCTAAATCAACATACCAAAAAAATAATGCAAAATTATTTTTTTTACTGACCTACCTACCTTATTTTTTTTCAGACCGTTACAGGAAACAAACAATATTTTTTTCTTGGCCTTATTCAGTAGAATGGTGACAAGCAGGCTGATAACCTGTTTTTTCATGAAAATGGGAACTTATCACATGCTGTTGCTGGTCCTACTGAAGAACTCCATGTATGCTCCATATCCTCATATCACTGGTCCTAGTTTACTGCTGATGGATTTCAGTCATGCAAATGAATCAATGCCTCTTTAAATGAGGTTATCAATTTTCTCCCTGACAAGGGAGCTGCTACTGTGGCACCCCCTAGTGAGCACATATGTAACTACATGATGTATCTCCATGCACCCTAGCCCTGTCTACACGGCTAAGTCTGCAGACGAACCCTCATCCCGCTCAGAGGGTTCCCTGCCCCATTTCTCCCTCCCCTGTCTCCTTATTAGTTAGTCTATTAGTCTTGTGAGAAGGGGCACTACGGGGAGGTGACTGCTCCATACTGTGCTGACATTGTATGTGATTTATGGCACCCAGGGCCATTCAGAAACAATAAAGCACATAGAGGTCAAAGGTCATATACACAAACTATAGAATTAATTTTACTTCCTTTTTGATCGAACTTGTGTAAAAATTAATTAGACCATGGGTAATATTAATTGTAATGAGTTACATATGTAAAAATAACCATTGGACAAACTGCTGAAATGGGGAAGCAAAAGATGTATCTATTAACTAGTGATAGGAATCGGCTCGGATTTTCATGATCGATCATCGGTTGGGTACAGCCGATCAATGATCAATCATAATCGGTACCCTTTTTTAATGTTCATATGTGAGTTGTTATACAGCTTGCCATGAAATAATCTTGATTTACTTGGCCAATTTTTAGTCCTGTGTTATGGAAATGGGGAAAAATAAATCATTTCCAGTTGGTTAGGTGTCGGACTAGTAATCACTAGGTTGCTGGTTCAATTCCCGGCCGGGGCACTTTGGTCTGTCCTTGGGCAAGACAGTTTATTCCATATTGCTTCAGTCTACCCAGCTGCTAAATGGGTACATAGCATAAATAAGGCAGCGCTTAGAGCTTGTGCTCTATATGCTGCCAGCTGCTCTGAAATATCCCCACGTGGGATTGAAATGGTTTCTGTGTGTACAGGCCTGCTAGGGGAGGAAGGTCGTGTGAGCGCTTCGGTGGATACACGCCTATAAACCGAATACCTTTACCTTTAGAAGTTACATTTTGATTCACACCCCATCAATTTGTTGATGCTTGTAACATCTACCTACATACCCAGTAAGTTGATCCTACCGACTGATAAAAAGATAATTTATCTCTCTGATAGTGTTATAAGTAGAAAGTGATATTTACGCCTCACCAGACAATGGAGAACCTGATCCAGGGGTTATTATGTAGCAGAAGACAATAGGATGACTCTCTTTGTTTTCTGTCTGTCTTCCGTACCTTCTAGGATCTCATCAGGGCTGCCATGTTTCTACTCCATTCCACTTATCTCTGACACGTTCTCCCCCTCTTGTGCGGGCTCAGACTACCGGCTTAATTGCCCCTTGCAGGAACAATTTCCTGGCCAGATATATCTTGTCTGGCCATTTGTATCCTCTGCCTATTATCAGGCGAGGGCGGGCGAGGATCAGATACAGGTGAAGAAACACATGTGACATATTTTTGTGTTGGTCTGGCAAAACAGTCTGAGTGGATCAATATGATGGATTTATCAGGATCATCCCCATTGTCACCATCATCATAATCATAAGCTCACCATCATCATCATCATCATTATCATCATTCGCATCCCCATCATTATTGTCACCATCTTTGTTCATCATCCTCATCATCATCATAATCATCATCATCATCATCATCTTCATCATCATCATAATCATCATCATTTTCATCACCATCACCATCATCATCATCACCATCATCATCATCACCCTCATCATCATCATCATTATCATCACCATCATCATCATCACCCTCATCATCATCACCCTCATCATCATCATCACCATCACCATCAACACCAAAATTTAAGTCTAGCATTTACTCCTGAACGAGTTCTTGCCTGAATACCTCTTTCATAAGTGTTGACTGGATCACTGGTACTTTCTTTAGGATAAATAAAGAATTATGGAAAAGTTCATTAAACATTTAAAAGTGTTTGGTGGAATTCTGATCAATATTCCTCCTTCAAATATTTTGCAAATAAATCTCACATCAAAAAGATATCTCCAAAATAATCAAGATGTCTTGTGCTACATAAGTTAATAGGTTATATACCAACCCATCCAGGATGTGTCAGAGATAGCTTGGGACATGCCCCTATGGTGACTGGTGCCAGCTAGGAGATTGGGAGACTGATAAGGCTATCTGTTCACCCTTCCAATGCTGCGGCTACTTTCGTTCAAAGAATAAGGATGCAAAGATCTTTAAAAACCATCTAAACCCAGTCATATTGGTATTCATTGGATAGCTCTCGCCGAGTACTCTCAGATGAGTACCCATATGCCAGGGTTCCAATCATTTTCTGGCGTTTTTGTATTGGCAAAATTAGCCACCAGCAGCATAAGGGTTAACTATTGGTCATCATCATGGTCAGCTGCTATCTGCCATACGGTTCCCCTATCTCCCGCCTCTCGCTGACACCAGCAGCACAATAGCGGTCGGGCGGGCGGGCCCTCAGCCACTGGCTGGTCAGGAACACTGCGGCAGACACCTGTTACAGCAGAATTCATGAGCTGTGGCACCGATAATAATCCGTCTAATTGATCATCAGCACTGACAGCTAGTCCCAGGTGTATTCAACACTAGATTATTCATTTCATTATCACCACAATCATCATCATCATCATCGCCATCATCATCATCGTCATCATCATCATCAACACCATCATCGTCATCATCATCATCATCATCATCTGCATCATCATCATCACCATCATTATCCTAATCATTGTCATCTTCATTTCAATCACTCAATAAGGTAGTATTAAACAATTATGATTAGTCAAAAACGATGACAAAAACCTCAACACCAACAATAATGATGATGATGATGATGATGATAATGATGATGATGATGGTAATAATGAAAAAGATTCTTTGCAAAGTAATTAATTTGCCAAAGACTTTTATTCCTATTTTTTACATTCTAGTAACAAATATTTGGGATTTTTAATGGCTACTGAATTGGTAGGCTATGTTTGTTGAGCTTTCCCATTCAACCTTCTCAGCATCTATACATGTTTATATATGCTGTTGCATATAACAACAACAACAACAACAACAACAACAACAACAACAACAACAACAACAACAACAACAACAACAACAACAACGATAATGATAAGGATGATGGTAATAATGAATTTTTTTTTTTGCAAAATTATCAATAGGAAAAGACTTCAAAACTTTTCCTTCTATTTTTCCAAAGACCAGAAACTTGGGATTTTTAATGGCTACTGAATTGGTGGGCTATGTATATTGAGCTTGGCCATTCAAACTTCTCAGAATCTATACGTGTTTATATATGCTGATGCTTTGTGGCCCCAATGTTATTGTACATGTATTTTAAGTTGACTTTGTGGATGTGTCAAGGATACTGAGACAGTGTGCAAAGACGCCAAGAAGCTGCTGAGAAATGGCTTATCAAACATACTCAAGCAGTGAAAATACACACCTGTCTTTTCTCAGACTTAACTCTTAAGTACCTGGAGCGCACAAAATATCCTGACAATTTTGGTTATATCACTGTGATAAAAGCATTTTCCAGTAAATATTTGAAGGAGAAATGTTGAGCAAAACTATATGCACAAATCTCCTTCAAATATTTTACAAATCTATGCTTTAATCCAAAGTTATTTTCAAAATTCTCATAGATCCAGACGAATCTTGTTAAGAAAATGAAGGGGTTAACCCATTCACACTCGGTTCCATTAGATGGCATTGGCTGCTACTCTCACACTTTTTAAAATAACTTGGGAATAAAACAAAAGTTCACAAAATGTTTGAAGTAGAGTTGTTGCTTGGTTTCTGATTAACATTTCTCTTCCAAATATTTTCCAAAAAACACTTTTGTTAGAAAAGTATTATCAAAATTGTCAGGCCTGTATTGGCCGCTGTAAGCATCAATGGGTTAAAACACTCCAGGGACAATCAATTTGTGTTCTGTTGCTCCCGCAGACTAGTCAAACAACCTGTATGTTCCTAGCAGAAACAGCACACACCAGCTGCAGGGAGGGGCAGGTGAATTAGTGGTGTCAATATTCAACAACCTGCAGACGTATACCCTTTTACTAGCCAGCCAACAGAGAACCCCGCTACTATTGTATACCAGGTCCCAAGTGACCGCTACCCAAGTCCAGAACCAACAACCTGCAGGCGTATACCCTTTTTACTAGCCAGCCAACAGAGAACCCCGCTACTAGTGTATACCAGGTCCCAAGTGACCGCTACCCAAGTCCAGAACCAACAATTCTGTACTGACCAGTTGGGTATGGCAAATATCCCTAATTGGATGGACTGTTTGGATAAACTGCTTCAAAATATCTTTGCCAAACCTTAGCTTTTTCACACTCTATAGAATGTATCTTGTTTCTCCAAACTAATTGCATTAAAATGTGTATGTATTACCCAGTCCACACCCAGTCCTATTCTTCACATCTTTTGGTCAAAATCATGTGCTCAAATAAATAAAGTGTTCTTAAAAGTAAAAGTTTATAAATGTTACAGACGTTAAACAAGTCATTTCTACCGACACTAAAAGATACCGAAAGGAAGGCAGGGGTGTGCAACTGTCGCATTGTCGCACCAGAGCGCGATGGGAGCTACAAAACGTGCCACACTCCAAAGAAAATGAAAGCACTGTTTAACTGGGAAATCTTCAGAAAACATGACCAATTGAGCCTATCGTATATTTCACTTGAAACTATTTTTGATACAAATTCTATTCAAAATACCGATGAATTCCATTCAATGATACTATCTATTGATTGGTCTTGGTCTTTCTCTCAAATAATGCAAAAAAGGGCTGATAAAGTAGTGACACCAGGTGACAATATTCATAGCTATTATCGAACAACGGTCACCAAAGATTGACTGTGGCTAAAATATTTGGACACCCCTAGAAGGTAACAGTGATAAAGTGAGAATGTCAACTCCCGATGGAAATGCATTTAGTAATTATCACAAAGTTCTTTATATTCTCTTACTTTCTCAACAAAGGGTAAAGCAAATCTCATGCTGTGCGTTTAATAGCCCAGGTAATTTAAAATAATCTGTGCATTGTTCTTTGTGACAATTCTACTACCAATCACAAAAGAACAAAGCACCTTTTCCCCACTAATTACCAGGTAACCAACAGGTGAGATAACGAGCAGCTAATGGAAGATCAAAGGCCTAGACTTAACCCTTATGCTGCTTGAGGCTAATTTGATCAATACAAAATAATGTGAAAAAAGCTAAAAAGACCGAAACCCTGGCATATGTGTACTCATCTGAGAGTTCTCGATGAGAGCTTTCCAATGAATACCAAGATGATAGGGTTTCGATGATTTTCAAGGATTTTTGAGTTTTTGTGCCTTAGACAAAAGTAGTCTCAGCATAAAAAGGGTTAAGGTGTTGGATTGAAAAAGGCACTTTTCCTCATATCAATTATCTAGTGATTAAAGATGTGCTGCTGTGTAGGTATTCATGGCAGCATTCAGCCTCTCCGCAGCAGGCTCACACCTACCTGGGAAGACACCTGAGAAACCTCTAATTAAAACTGGCCAGGTATGCATTGCCAAGCCCAGGTGTAGAGATCCCCTTCTCCTCCTGCATTCTCTATAGGTATGCTGTAATCCTGTAATACCACACTGTGAGGCACTGGAGATGCTACTACCCCTTGCCAGGTGTGTTTAACCCTTTAATGACCATAGGGGCGGATAAAGCCAGTGAATTTTTGTCATCTCTCTAATAATTAAAACATACATATATTTCTTAATATTTAACCCTTATGCTGATTTGGCCAATATGTAATGATACAAAAACCCTGAAAAACTACTGAAACCCTGGCACATGGGCACTCATCTGAGAGTACTCAGCAAGAGCCTCCCGATGAATGCCAACACGACAGGGTTTAGATGGCTTTCAAAAAATATTTACGTCCTTGTGCTTTGGATGAAAGTAGCCTCAGCATTGGAAGGGTTAAAGGAGAATTATTTTTTTCATGAACAAACCACTCTCCTTTAGATATTTTGAGAATTTATCATTTTTAAATGTATACCACAGATCTAGAGGACAATTGTAAGAGTTCTCCATGCATTAATAGGTCAAAGAATCACTCACCTGTGACTTCCTATCAAATGTGTCTTTGCCCGAGGGTTTTTGAACAAGATCTTTTATCAATGAACTATGAGGTACGACCATATGATCTGCTGACAGTTAGATGCTAACTCCTGTCATTCAAAAAAGCTTAAATAACATGGATTCTATCTTCAGTTGAAATCGAATTTATACTTCAAAATAATCAAGGCTAAAACATTGGGACAACTGAAATATGCTGATGGTTAATTGTTAATTCCTGTAATATTCCTGAATAACAGAAGATGAATGTTATTTTTTCTTAAACTTAAAGAAAATGGATTCTGATTTCAGTTACAATTGAATTCTAATTTTGATTATTTTAATCATACTTTCTTTTTGTACAGGTATTACGACTAGAAGTTCCAAGGGATACCTATTATATCCCGTTGAGCACAATCTACAAATCTCTCTTTCTATGACTTTCTGAATGCCACTCTGACATGTACATAATAAGCATCTAATGAATATTGAAATAGTAGCAACTAAAGAACAACTGCGCTCTTCAGGGAAGTCGAGTAAACTTTCTTCATCCTTAAAATAAACTTCCTAGATACAAAACTATAAGATCAACAGAACGCTAATGTAGTTTTTTGTTTGATCAGCTGATTATTTGGTTCTCAACCGACCTCTGCGGTTTAATAGGTTTAAAAGGAGATAAAAATCCTGCACAAAAAGAGGCAGGCAGCTGGTGTTAAGGTTCAGATGCTATGTAGGACATAAAACCCTATAGCTACTGTACATAATCACTATCAGGGAGGTGTATACTTACAAGAGCAGAAACAGCTTCTGGAAACTGGCTGAGCTCCCTTACAAACAATCACTGGACATGCACAGAATCATCTGGTTTTTCTTTGAATTATGTAGTTTTCTTCAAGAAAATGTAAATGACGTTGGGAGCTTGTTTATTCAAAAGAGTAGTTGGAAGAATTAATTTGTTTCTTAGTAACTAGTTGCCTCTTTGGTTCTTTCTAGGTTTGTTTTAACAGAAAGGTAGATCTACCTATGTTTTATGCTGAACTAATGACAAAATGACAAATAAAATCTTAGCAAGAAAATCAACATTTTCCATTGTAAGGGGTTTCACTTAACCCCTGGAATCCAGGCCTCTGTATCTGCTATATACCACACATCACCAATCGAACCTCCCAGTAGGGCAGAAATATCTGTATCATCCAGCTCAATGAGAGTGGTAAGCAAACCAGAAACTGACCTCCTGCCATCAGTGGCAGCCACATGGGTACGGGCAAGATTGCAACTGTGATCCACTGGTGAATATCCAGGTGGGACGGTTGTGTGAGTAACACAAACACATATATGACTCTCCCTCCACAGGTACCCCAGGCAGGATTGCAACTCTGATCCCTTGGTGGACATCCAGTTGGGTTTGTAGGGTAACATAAACACATTGATCATTCTCCTCCGAGCCACATTGGTGCAAGAAAACTACAAATAGCCCCCATGTGGGTACGACTGGCTTAAAACACAATCATAGCTATTCCCCCATGGGATACTCTGTCCACAAGGGTGCGAGCAAGATTGCAACTGTGTTCCGCTGGTGGACACCAAGCTGTGTTTGTGTGGCTAACACATAGTACACATTGATAACCATCCTCCTACAGATACCCCAGCCAGAAGGGTGCAGTCAAGATTGCAACTGCTGGCCACCCAGGTGGGTTTGTGTGGCCAACACAAAGCCAAACATCCCACCAGCACTGAGACCTGCTAATAACCTCAGCCACAAGGGTGCCTGAAAGATTGCAACTTGGTCCAATGTAATGAAAAGCAAACAAACAAGTTCACAACACCACAGCTAGGAACCCAGCCAAAAGATTGTATGGCAGATTGCAATTATGTCAAATGTTATAGAAAAGATACATGCCAGTTTACAGTACCACAGCTAAGAACCTACCCCATAAAGGTTTTAGCCTTAGTCCAACCACTTCCAAAAATCCATGTGAAGAACAGTCCTATAGATGGTATTGACCAGAATCTGTCCTTAAGACTGGAAAGTTTTTATGGAAATTGCCCAAAACATAGGGAAATCTGTATGACAGTATTCACAATGTTTGCTACCTACCCACCAGCTAAGAAGGCTAACCATAATTGTGCCAGAAAAATTAAGGCCTATTCTAGTTACTGGTAAATAATCAATATGAATAGAAAAGACAAACCAGATTCTAGGAATCCCAGTCTTAGGGTGCTAGCAAGCTTAAAGATCTGACCCAAACACATGGAGATCTGTTTGACAATCCACAAAATGTGTGCTACCAGCACCCCAGCAAAGCACCCTTATCACAAGGGTGCCAGAAATACTACTACCCTGTACTGTCATTCCAAGACAACCTAGACCCTACAAAACATCCAATGGTCTTATATTTCCAATAGCTGTGCTTTGACCCTCATGCTGCTGGTGGCTAATTTTGCCAATACAAAATGATGCAAAAAAACTATCCAATGAATACCAACATGACATGGTTTAGATAGTTTTCAAAAATCTTTGCGTCCTTGTGGTTTGGACGAAAGTAGCCTCAGCATTGGAGGGGTTAAGGTTTACAATTTAACGCTGTTTGGTCTGCAATCATGCATGCATTCTCTCTGTTTCACCCCCTCATCCTGCCTGTCCCCTATATAGCCACAGGGAGACAGGGGCTGCAATCATCTTCTCTTATTAACTTTGTCATGCCCGCCCGGAGATCTCCTCGACAAATGTCGTCTGGATCTATCATTCTTTTACAAATAACTTGGGAATTGAGGATAAATTCATGAAATATTTGAAGGAGAGTTGTTGAATCTGTACCGATATTCATTTATCTTTGAAATATTTTTCAAAAATGGCATTTTTTGAAAAATATTTCATAGATAAATGAATATTGATACCAATTCAACTGTATACCAAAAATGATTTTGGCATTTCCATTGCAGCATAGACATGCAATGATGTCTTTGATATGTTTCTGACTAAAGCACATTTTGTAAAATATTTGAAGGAAACATCTTAATAAGAATCCATCCAATGGCCCCTTTAGATATTTTACTAATCTATCATTACCAAAGTATTTCAATCAAAACCAGTTACAAAGGGTAGGCCTACTCTTAGCCTAAATCAATTGACCTGTTTTTCTCGTGAGAATTCAGGTGGCAGAAAAGTTTGTAAACATTCTAAAAATAAAGGGAAACTGTTTAAAATTTGGTAAAAAATGTTGTTTTTTTTCATTTTTACAAAATATGCATTTGCATATGATATTTGACTATATGTGTCAACAATTATAGTTAACGCTTTACATGTTTTGCTAGACCTTACTACAATTGCTTACAATGTTTTGCAAAAATTTCTACCCTTTTGTTAAATAAAGTCTATTGTTCAACAAAAATCGAATAAAATGAAGTAGTCATGGTTTCAAATTTCCCTTTGAACCTATTTTCAGAGTGACACAAAACCCACTACCTAGTACCACAATTTTTTTTTCTGCCTCCATCTACGTCACCCCCAGACCTCTCTAGATGCCAGGCTTTTTTTCTTGTCCCCCTAAAGCATTTTGGCGTAGTAATCAGGAGGACAAAGGCGGCCATTTCCCCTGACAGACTTAACTATGTAATTTCTGCCAGTAGCGTCGTCCGTCGTCCTGGGAAGGAGCTGCCTGAACTAATTGCCGTTCTAGCCAGCAAAGTCACTTAACCCATTCACGCCGGGAGATCTCAACCTCAGATGTCGTCTGGACTTATACTTTTGAAAATAACTTTGGAATCAAACAGAATTTTATAAAATATTTCAAGAGAAGTTGTTGTTTTGGGTTTTGATGAACATTTCTTCTTCATATATTTTTTAATAAAGTCTCTGGTTGCAAAGATATTAGCTAAATTGACAGGATATTTTTGTTTGCTTCAGGCATCAGTTGCTGATAAGAAGAAGGTTCAAGGGGTTAGACTAACCCCCTTTTATTTCAAAATGTTGACTTTCTTTCTAAGAAATGTCACATTTCTTGGATATGCTTTGAACATATGACGTAAATTTACCTCTGTTAAAACGAGCCCCCTTATACAGAACAGACCTCCTACTACAGAGAGATCCTAGATCTACCCCCGGGCGTGAATGGGTCAAGGTTTTTCCAGCCCTGCGTCCCCCTGTTTACCTGCCATCCCCACAGGTAGATTACCTGTAGCCTGTTCACCGGGTGCCATTGTGCCTCTTAACACAATAGTAAACACGTCTAGAGAGAAGCTGCTAAAAGCATTAGGAAGGTTAGGGGATAAGCCTACTGATATGTAAGAGTGCACCCTTGGGGCAAACTCCTCCTTTGGTTGTCAAGACCCTCCCTCCCTCCCTTCCCCCCCCCCCCCCCCCTCTCTCTCTCTCTCTCTCTCTCTCTCTCTCTCTCTCTCTCTCTCTCTCTCTCTCTCTCTCTCTCTCTCCCTCCCTCCCTCCCTCCCTCCCTCCCTCCCTCCCTCCCTCCCTCCCTCCCTCCATCCATCCATCCATCCATCCATCTCTCTCTCTCTCTCTCTCTCTCTCTCTCTCTCTCTCTCTCTCTCTCTCTCTCTCTCTCTCTCTCTCTCTCTCTCCCTCCTCCCCCTCCCTCCTCCCTCTCCCCCTCCCTCCCCCTCCCTCCCCCCTCCCCCCTCCCCCTCCCTCCTCCCTCCCTCCCTCCCTCCCTCCCTCCCTCCCCTCCCTCCTCTCCTCTCTCTCTCTCTCTCTCTCTCTCTCTCTCTCTCTCCTCTCTCTCTCTCTCTCTCTCTCTCTCTCTCTCTCTCTCTCTCTCTCTCTCTCTCTCACTCTTTCTCTCTCCTGAAGGCCGTTAAAACCTACCTGTATCTATGAAAGTTCATTCTTAACAAGACAATGCCTCAATACTTCACCCAGTTCATTATCATCAAGGTTGTTAAAGATCCTCCTCCCTTCCGAAGGCTACCTGTATCTGTGAACGTTCATTCTTAACCGTCCCAATGAAAATGCTACTTTCGTCCAAAGCTCAAGGACACAAAGATTTTTGATGACCATCTAAACACTGTCATGTTGGTATTCATTGGGTGGTTCTTGCTGAGTACTCTCAGATGAGTACCCATGTGCCAGGGCCTCAATCATTTTTCAGGTTTTTTGCATTATTTTGTATTGGCCAAATTAGCCACCAGCAACATAAAGGCAGAGAGGTCTATATATATTTAATCAACGTCTCTGATAAAGGTTAGCAAGAAAATGCCCCAATGCTTCATCCAGTTCATTATCATCAAGGTTGTGAAGATCTTCCCTCTCTCCCTACTGAAGGCTGCAAAGCCTACCTGTATCTGGGAAAGTTCATCCTTAACCCTTATGCTACTGGTGGCTAATTTGATCAAAATAGAATAATACAAGAAATCTTTAAAATGACTCAAACCATGTCTTATTGGTATTCATACATTAGTACTCAACAAGAGCTTTCTAATGAAAACCAGCATGACAGTTTTAGGATAGTTTTCTATATATGTTTGCAGTCTTGTGCCTGAGACACAAGTAGCCTCAGCAATATGAGGGTTAACAAGGCAGTCCACTGATGCTGCATTCAGTTCATTGTCATCAAGGTCCGCCCATCTAACACAAGGCTACTTCAATGAGGAGGTCCAGGTGTAACCCTGGGGGCAGGGGGGGAGGGTGGGAGATACAGAATTTTGAGATTTGGGGTTCGCTTGTTGCTTTGGGCCCAACTAAAAGACAAGTGGCATTATCACTATGAAGACTGAACATTTTACTAAATAGTATAATCAATAGATCAACCCTTTGGTTTAATACTTGTGGGGGTGTTGACTCCCCCCCCCCCCCCCCCCCCCACATGCTTGGTAAAAGTAAGTGCATTTTGTAGGCATCCACATCAGCTTGAGTATAGGACTTCGCTTTTTCTTAACTTTAGTCTAGTAAATAGGTTTGCATTTGTGTTAGCTTCAGTAAATTAACAACAATATTCTAAAATTTTCTGTAAAATGAAAGGTTTTCCCATCACATATTTAGTATTCTTCTTAAGCTGTAGGATGTTTTCTTCTTATGTATAGTACTAAATACCTGACACCAGAGAGAAGTGTGTAATACCTCTTGGGAATCAACTACTAATCTTTAGAGTGCTTGACTAATGGTTAACTTCAAAATCCAAATGGCTACAGTCTGGATCAGAACAATGAGAAAAGAGACCTTAATGAGCAAATAAAGGTACTAAGTGTCACAGCTTTAGTGGTGGAGTTTATCCTACATCTTAAAGGAGAGTGCCTATGTGAAAGGCAAAGAAAAACATCTTGACACATGTAGCACGACCCATCAATTAAGATGATAAGTACAGCATTACAGCAAGTCAATAGAGAAAGTGGACCATCAGTTAGAATAAGGGCCCAAATACCTTGATAGTAAGTAGAGTATTACAGTAAGACAATAGAGAAAGTGGACCATCAGTTAGAATAAGGGCCCTATACTTTGATAGTAAGTACAGTATTACAGTAAGACAATAGAGAAAGTGGACCATAAGTTAGAATAAGGGCCCAAATACCTTGATAGTAAGTAGAGTATTACAGTAAGACAATAGACAAGTGGACCATCAGTTAGAATAAGGGCCCAAATACCTTGATAGTAAGTAGAGTATTACAGTAAGACAATAGAGAAAGTGGACCATCAGTTAGAATACGGGCCCTATACTTTGATAGTAAGTAGAGTATTACAGTAAGACAATAGACAAGTGGACCATCAGTTAGAATAAAGGTCATTATTCTTTGAGGCTTATGGACCAATCAACTTCATAACACTGAGTTGACACTTAACACTAATAACCCCAACCTCAAAAGATACAGTGAGAGAGCAACAAGTGAGTTTAAAATGGCAGAGGAGTTAGAACCTTCAATCCTGGTAGTCAAAAATGGGCAGTCTAAGGATTTTAGTTGTATCATTTTTTTCAGGATCACAACAAGACATTCATATACCAATCATAACCAAGAATCTACTTTTATTAGCAGAATGCATCTTTAAATTGTCTTAGCATTCACATTTGAATGAAATCTTTCAAGTATTCTCTTTCAATTGTTACAAATTTCAAAAACCGTACCAAACTATTTTGGTGTCCAGATATGTGATACGAGCTTGGGTGTCCAAATGATGACCCTTAACCCTGCTGGCTAAAGGCCTTGCAGCAGAGGAGTCAAGAGAGGGGTTGGTTGCCAAAGGGCATCAGTAGGAAAGTAAAAAAACATGAAAATCTCTCAGCTGTGAAATGCTTTCATTTACCTGACTGATCAGCATGGTCACCATGGCCAAGCTACCATTATTTTCCATTAGTACAAGACCCCCATCAGCAGTGGTGTCCAATGATACTATTGACAGCAACCTGTGGCAGAGACCCGAGTCTTACCCAGGATTAAAAAAAATGTCTTTCCAAAACAGCAAATCCAAATTTTCTGCCCATCCAGATTTAGCTACTCAATTCCTTCAGATCCTTGTACCAACTACATAAATTAATAGCCTTTTGTGTCAAAAAGGGCAATTTACCCTTAAGCTATATCCTAAAAGATGATTTGTTTGGAAAACATTTTGTCATTACCCCAAAAAAGTCATTATTGAAAATTCTTGATATAGAATTTTGCCTGTCCAAAAATGAGGTTTTCAGGAAACAGCCTGTCCTAAAGGTAAGCAGGGCGGGTCCTGGCTAAGTCCCTGGCAGAGACCTTAGGAACATCCCAACATCTGAATATTGACATGTTTGAATTAGTGGAAACACTGTCATAGATATTTCTTTCAAATACACCTTTAGTTGTTTGATTAACAGACAATGCTAAATCACATCTCAGGCATTTTTCAAAAAAGGTTTCAATTAACCCGAGAAGGCCAGCACCTGTTCATGACTATGGAGTTTACATTACATACATACATACAACACTTTTTCTTGAAAAAGCAAGGTAATAAGAAAAGACATACAACATATTTGAAGGATAGTTGTATGTTGAATTCATTCACCTTCATATGTGGTCCAAATTACACACTTTTAAAGAGGTATCACAGAAAAAGTCAAACCTTTTTCTGGTGCTACTGGCGTAAATGGATTAACCCTTTAAATGATGAGGTGACTTTCGTCCAAAGCACAAGGACACAATGATTTTTGAAAACCATCTAAACCCTGTCATGTTTGTATTCATTGGAAAGCTCTCCATGAGTACTCTTAGATGAGTACCCATATGCCAGGGTTTCAGTCATTTTCCAGTTTTTTTGCATAATATTGTATTGGCCAAAATAGCCACCACCAGCAACAATGGATTAATACCCTTGGCCCATGTCTGACTGGTACACACACTGATGAAGTGGTGTCATCAGTTAGGAGAGCCATCTGGTGGTAGGTTTGGAAATTCAATTGACTCCCACTTGAAGTATGAAATGTCATACAGGAACTCTTGAATACACTATGGTGACTGTCCGTGTTTAACCCTTTCATGCCCATAGAACCCAAAAATGCCTTGACCATTTTGGTAAGGACTTTAAGACCAGAAAAATAATCGGAAAATATTCAAAGGAAAAATGTTGATCAGATGATAATAGTAATAACAATTGGAATTTATATAGCGCTATTTCCATTTATAAAATGTTCAAAAGCGCTGCACATTGTCATAGTTTGAGTCATAGTCCACAAAGCCCAGTGGGCAAGCCTGAAAAGGTGCGTTTTGAGACACTTCTTGAAATCAGATCCCAACTTATAAATCTTCTTCAAATATTCTGTGAATTTATGCTTAATGCTCAAGTTATTTTCAGGGGTTTTCTTGGTCCAGATGACACTTGTCAAGGAGATCTCCAGGTATGAATGGGTTAAGGAGCTCTAACTATAAACGCCCCTTGAGCGTACCCCTTGCCAAAGGGGTCTTTTCTTTCTCTTGTGTGGTAGCGTCCAAACCTAAACACATGGCAGCCTTTCTCACACAAAAACAGCAGCTGGTCTATCACAGCAATAACTAGCCACGCTGCGGCTTCCCTGCTGGACCTTTAAAAATGGCCACGTGTGGATTTCTGATAAAAAGGTGCCGTCCCAGAGATTGAATGAGTGATGCGATAATGATCGCCTACTCTGAACAGTCTGTTCCCCGCAGGACAGACAAACAGATGGCCGATCTTTGAGGCTGTGGGATCGGTGCCCTGGACGCTCTATCCTACCTTAGATGAAAAACAACAAGTGGATATGAAACCACTCGGTCAACCTGAAGGCTAGCCTCGATGAATAACCAAAAAGTTGTGTTATGCGCATGCTGGCGCACAGGTTTCTCTGTAATGTAAACGATACCAGAGCCCTGATTGGTCCTTGTGCCCTTGTGACATCACGCTGATGCCAGATCAGAGACCCCTGGCATGTCCAGCCTTTCAATAATAGTGCATATAGTAATTTTTCTCTCGCTACATATCCATTCTTTTATTCATCTAAGCTCCTACTTATCCTATTATGCCCAGTAGAAATATATGTCATAAAGTGATCAGTCAGGTATAACATATACCTGATAATCCAATTACCCTATTAGCCATTCAATTAATAATGCAGGGGCATTTACGGAGCTGGCAGCACAAGTTCCCACCCTATTCAGAATCTTCCTCGCGATCAAACCATATTCCCCTAAATACAACCGGCATCAAAATGCAAAGTCTATTGTGATGCATTGTAAAAAGTCAAATCAGGGGGCTCGATAATTATATGATAATGATATATCATTATATTTAATTGTGATCTTCATAAAGAAGGGTTAATCTACTGTAGTAATTACCCATTATTGTATCCAGTTGACAGTACTCTTCCAAGGTGTGCATTAATGGCCTGATTTTCATTATGAGTACTCATGCAATGTCTGACAGGTAAAGTGCATGTATATGGTGGGTTCCTTTAGATTGTGGCAATACCAGCTTCATCTAAGCATTTTACATACAAATATATAAGGGCAAATAAAACTTGACGACCCCTGAACAAATATACCCAGATTACACAATAGCCCAGTCCAACTTGCGATGGCAATTATTAGTTTTTTTAGGAACTATCATTCTAGAAGTTGTATTTTCATTGCCTTGCTAAAAGTAGCTGTTTATTGAATAAAATGTGAGTTTCATGAGGCAAATTTCTTACAACTCATTGTTAGTCATTTCCATAAATAATTCTGAACTTGAATATAATGCTAAAAAATTATAAGGAAATCAATATGGTATGTTTTTTTCGTTAAAACTTGTGCCATTTTGACTCTTTAAAGAGTAATAATAGATAACTAACTTTAAAAGTAGAATCCACTAGAAATGACAGTCAGTTACGGCGAACAAAGATACCTTAACCCTCTAAATGTTTGCTCAAAACCACACAAAAATATGATCCAAAAGTTCTCAATTTTCATAAAAACTTCAAGTCGGTAATGTGTTCATTGAGTAAAATCTAACCGTTATAGCATTATCAGTCAACCATGAACCCCCCAACAATGGTTTGAGGACATCAAAAGCCAAACCCCTAGTGTAAAATCATGCAGTCGTTTGCATGCATGTTGCACTCGTTCTGTAATTTGCATTTTTATCGGCAGCCTTGCATGCATGTGTCCCTGCCTGCCTGTGCAAACAGAATGCCACCTTTTTTATCACGGCTACTGGAGGCTGCAGAGATTATTGCGGGTTCTTGGGCTGATTCAGTGGGGTTCTTAACCCTTTCTTGCCCTAGAGCAGGGTCTTAGCCAGCAGGGTGTCTGGGTGTCTTTTGGACTCCCTGGTTCATGAAAAATACCTGATTTTAGGTAAAACGATGTTGGTATGTGTTTTTTTATAAATACTAATTCCAAGTTAAATTTCTAAAAAGTTTGACTTCAAAAATAATAACAAAGACATTTCGTGAAGAATTAAGTATATAATTACTTTATTTGTTAATGTACATAATCAGTGTAATGATTTTTACTTTTTCAATCAGGGATTTTGGACAACCTATATTCTTGAAATCTCATTTTGGACACCCTGCTATAAAAATCCTGGCTAAGTCCCTGCCCTAGGCGGCCGTGTGGTCTTATGCATTGCCACTGACTGCTAGCTGTCGCTCACCACTGACCTGGTCAGGATCCTACTTGGGGCATGTGAGAAAGTTGCCAGTGACTTGGGGTTAGGTGGCGGAGACTGGCGATTACGGCGGGTTCTTGGGCTGATTCAGCAGGGTCCTTAACCCTTCCATGCCCTAGAGTTCCCTTTAACCCTTCTAATGCTGAGGCTACCTTGTTCAAAGCATAAGGATGAAAAGATTTTTGAAAACCATCTAAACCCAGTCATGTTGGTATTCATTTAATAGCGTTTGCTGAGTGCTCTCAAATGAGTACCCATTTGCCAGGGTTTCAGTCATTTTTAATGGTTTATTGCATTTTTTTGTAATGGTCAAATTAGCCACCAACAGCATAAGTGTTAAAATCTGTCTAGATATGTGGTTATAGGGATTGGCACCTTTCAAATTTTGGCGATACAATATGATATTGATATTTATTTAATGATACAATATCTTATCGATAGCAGCATAAATTCTTCTTAAATTTAGCATAGTCAACTCTAGAAATTTTGCAAATTAATAGCTTGCTGCAATGGTGTGGGGATGTCCATGAGATAGCAGTTAAGTCAATTTTGTATCATTAACCTCCCATCATTTTTGATGGGAGATCTCAGTGGAGATCTCAATATTTCTCTTCCAAATATTTCCCCCAAAATGATCTAGTCAAAATGATATCAGATTAGGATGTTTTTTGGTGCTAAAGTATGGATGGGTTAAGTAAGGGCTGTTGTGATAATTTCCTTCACATTAAGTGAAGACCAGAGATTACACTTTCTCTGGCTGCTCTTTGGGAAGACAAGAACTTGGACATTTCTATTTTTCATCAGGATTAGCAAAGGCCAGACATTACAGGTAGCTGGGTTTATTTGATGGCAGTAAAAAGGGGTGGTGTGCCCATTTCTAGCACACCAAGCAAAAAATCAGAGATTACGGTTAGCTGGGTTTATTCTGGGGTAATCAAGAAAGGGGTGGTGTGACCCGCATGTGTATTGAAGTACCCGCTATTGTCACATCTGCGATGTGCACCCTGGCGTAACATCGCACATAAAGCTTTACCACACCTCCCACTCCTGCTACCCTGGATCTCAAAAACACCCTAAAAACACCCTCAAAACATGAAATCTGGACCATGACACCAGGGAGGACAGAAATAGGGCGCTTTTATGAGGGTTCCATTAGGTATTCTGGTCCACTAACACCCTGGTAAAATACATGCTGTTATACACTGTCGTACAGATACGCCACTTTACACCTATACTAGGTGTGGATCATTTGTTAGCATGAGAGCTTCAGCATTCAATACTAAGATGTTCCATCGCTACATACAGGGTAACCCTTTCAAGGCCAAGGGTTCCTCTTGAAAAGAGTGACTTTCAGATCTATGAAAATAACCAAGGAATGAAGCTTGGATCACAATGTGTGTGAAGAAGAGTTGTGGGTTGGCTACTGATTAACAATATTCATCAATTTATCTCTTCCAATGCTGAGGCTATATTTTCGTCCATGGGAGAAAAATGCAAAAAGTGTTGAAAACCATCTAAACCCTGTCAAGTTGGTATTCATTTGAAAGCTCTTGCCGAGTACTTTTAGATGTCTGATGAGTACCCATTTGCCAGGGTTTCAGTCATTTTTCAGGTTTTTTGCATCATTTTGTATTGGCAAAATTAGCCACATGCAGCATAAGGGTTAAAACACTTTTCCAATAATGCTTAGGTCAGAATGATATCAACCAATCCATGCCTGAAGTACCCAAAACTTCCTGCCTTATTTGTTGTAATATTTTTGACCAGAGCATCTTTTCTTTAAATATTTGTTGAAGAAATGTAGCTCAAAATAATATTTTACAAATCCATTTCTAAAGCACCGAAAAATTCTTGTTTTTTGGAGTTTTTTTGTGACATCTTTCTCACCAGAGCAATTTCATGTTTGAAGATATTTGATGGGCAAATGATCCAGACAACACTTGTCATGAAGATTTCCAGGCATGAATCATACCGGTCTGGCTTTTTGGAGGTCTCAAAGAACTAGAGGGTTAAAATATCATAGCTTTGATCATGGATGACTCACCCGGCCGATAGATTTTTAGAATAATCTTAATGTTTTTAGGCGATACTTCTAAAGGAATGAGACACATTTTCCATGAATCCATATTGATTTGTCACCGAGATGACCTTCCATTAACATCCATTAACATCGGTCTGAAATCTCATAAAAGTACCGCACTTCTAAATTTCATTTATATAATATACTGTTCATCGCTAGTCACTGTATCAACATGCTATCAAGATTATATAACAAATAGATACTGCTTAAGGCACTGCAGGGGTCTCACTTAAAGCAAGATAAACAAGCCTATCTCAGAGTGGAAACAGTGGTGTGTATACATTAACAAAACTAGTACTAGGAAGACTGTAAGACATCCATCATCACACCATCAAAGACAGCAATGTTTTCTCTAAAATAAACTATTATCTTAAATGCTCTCTAAGCAATTATGTTTTATTAGGGGGACAGAACCTGCTAGTGGTTTGGTTATATTTTGCACCATCATAACTTAGCAGACATCAATTTTTTTCAAAGACATAACATCTGCAGTTTTGTAAGCAGCCTTATCTATGGCTGATTTTAGCTTAGATGAATAAAAAAATGGATACGTAGCGATATACCAATTACTATATGCGCCATAGTGAAGGCCTGGCTATGCCACAGGTTTCGAATATGGCCTGAGTGTGATCTCACTATGAGACAAGGACCCATGAGGGCTCTTGTATCGCTAACATTACAAAGAAAGCTGCGCTGCAACATGCGTAGAACAGGACTTTTGGGCTATTCGCAACAGCCAGCCTGTTCAGGTTGACCGGCTGGTTTTTTATATCCACTTGTGTTATTCACCTAAGATTTTAGAAAATAACTTTAACTCCTATCGTTACTCTGCAACAATAACCAAACTCCTATTGTTACTCTGCAACAATGACCAAACTTCTATTGTGACTCCGCAACAATAACCAAACTCCTATTGTTACTCTGCAAAAATGATTAAACTTCTATTGTGACTCCGCAACAATAACCAAACTCCTATTGTTACTCTGCAAAAATGATTAAACTTCTATTGTGACTCCGCAACAATAACCAAACTCCTATTGTTACTCTGCAAAAATGATTAAACTTCTATTGTGACTCCGCAACAACAACCAAACTCCTATTGTGACTCTGCAACAATAACAAAACTCCTATTGTTACTCTGCAACAATAACCAAACTCCTATTGTGACTCTGCAACAATAACCAAACTCCTATTGTTACTCTGCAACAATAACCAAACTCCTATTGTTACTCTGCAACAATAACCAAACTCCTATTGTTACTCTGCAACAATGAACAAACTTCTATTGTGACTCCGCAACAATAACCAAACTCCTATTGTTACTCTGCAAAAATGATTAAACTTCTATTGTGACTCCGCAACAACAACCAAACTCCTATTGTGACTCTGCAACAACAACCAAACTCCTATTATGACTGCAACAATAACCAAACTCCTATTGTTACTCTGCAACAATAACCAAGCTCCTATTGTGACTCAGCAACAACAACCAAACTCCTATTGTTACTCTGCAACAATGAACAAACTTCTATTGTGACTCCGCAACAATAACCAAACTCCTATTGTCACTCTGCAAAAATGATTAAACTTCTATTGTGACTCTGCAACAATAACCAAACTCCTATTGTGACTCTGCAACAACAACCAAACTCCTATTGTGACTCTGCAACAATAACCAAACTCCTATTGTTACTCTGGAACAATGACCAAAATCCTACTGTTACTCTGCAACAATGACCAAACTCCTATTGTTACTCTGTAACAATGACCAAACTCCTATTGTGACTCTGCAACAATAACCAAACTCCTATTGTTACTCTGCAACAATAACCAAACTCCTATTGTTACTCTGGAACAATGACCAAAATCCTACTGTTACTCTGCAACAATGACCAAACTCCTATTGTTACTCTGCAACAATAACCAAACTCCTATTATTACGCTGCATTTCACATGTTTACCGTTCCAATAAAAGGTGCCATCATCAACATCTGAACTACACAATATGTACCCTCACTCAATCCATATATCGAGGGGTCAAGCCTTTCTTCCAAAATGGCTCGTTTGTGCATTGAGGCAACTAATCACCACTTTCCAAACAAAGGCGGCTATTATTTTACCTCCTTTAACTCTGTTTTCGTCAGAGAGATAGCGCCAAAATCGTTCAGTAGTTTTTGGCTGCTCCAGGCATGATAAGGTTAATTAGTCAGTATAAGCACACCCTTTAATGTTTCAAGCTCCCTGTACATCCACACACATTATTCAACCCTACTGTCTGAGAGAGAGGGGTTTTATGTTAATGCTTAAGGCTACTGGTGCTCTTTTTGACCAGTCATAAAACTCCTGCTGTGCTTCTCTCTCTACCCTAGGGTGGCACCACCCCTATTTAAGATACCATGTACCATTAGGGGCATCTCCCTCCACCGAACACCCCTGTTTTGTTCCTCGCAGCCACTGACTCGCGGGCACCATCCAGGGTCTCCCACCACCCACCCACCACCCTCCCATGCCTAATACCCACCTATGTATGAACCCTTGAGGACACCCCTGTTATCAGTCTATCTATGGGAGCAAAACACTGACTCATGTTGAGTACAGTATAACTGATAACAAACCCTCTGTGAGAAAAACCTATTAAAGCTAACTATAAGATATATTTTACTGCAGCTGAGAGAATTTTACTGGCTTCACTCTCGCTATCGGGGCATCTCCGGCTAAAACCCAAGCGCAGCTAGCCCCAGGGCAGCCCAGTCCCCAATGATTACCAAAACTTATCTGCCATAACAGTGCTTTGTCATCTCCCTGTAGTAAACAGCCCAGTTGCTGATGTTGTCATAGATGGAGTCTATTAACCAGTCCCTGTTGAGGCTACTTTCGTCAAAAGCACAAGGACGCAAGAATTTAGAAAACCCTCTAAACCCTGCCATGATTGTATTCACTGGATGGCTTTCGCTGAGCACTCTCAGATGAGTACCCATGTGCCATGGTTTCGGTTCTTTTTTCAGTTTTTTTGCCTTATTTTTTGCCTCAGCAGTATAAGGGTTAATCAGAGGTTTGTGTGCACAGAGGGGCACTGAGTCTCCCCCACCCATCAACCTATGACTTGTACCAGTGAGAACAAAGACAATAATGGCTTAACTCATTCATGCTCCAAGTTCACCTTGATAGGTAATGTCTAGATTAGTGATATATAAAAAAATAGGAATGATGCATAGATTCAAAAAATATGAAGGAAATTCATATAGAATATTTTCTAGTTGATATTTCCCCTTCATATATTTCTCTACATATGCTTTATTCAAAAAGATATAAGCAAAGTATAGTCAGGTTTTTTTGTTGGCACCAAAAGCATGAACGAGTTATAATTGGAACCTGGGTTTTTCATAAAACAGAAATATCATTTCTCAAAACTGCATGAATAGAAATGTTTTTGTACTTTGAGGAACTGTTGAATGAAAATGAAACCATACCGAAAATCCACAACTCTAAAAATGTTGCTTTTTGTTACAAACCATGTTTTATCACAGATGACCTAAGCTCTTATCATGAATGTGCTAATACATCTATCCCAACCTCAGCTTTCTCTTTCGGCAATATATTTTCTTATGAAAACATTTTGCAAAACCTATTTGGAAGCAAAATGGAGATCAAAACCAAACTTATAAATCTCTTTAGAATAGTTTGCAATGTTCCATTGGCAGGATACTCAAACAGAACTCAGAAAAATGTTTGAAAGGAAAGTCACTAGGTTAGGACTACAATCCCCTGAGTAAGCCCCACAGCACGGAGAGAGTACTGCAGTGGGCAGCTTGTAGTCTGCACGTAGACATGTGCTCTAACACAACCTTCCAGACATAGACGAGTGCAGGAGGCAGTCTGAGTAGGAGGAGATCAATGCAGCATTTTGCCACACTAATTACCACCTATGGAGAGGATTCTTAAATAGATTTCAGACACTACAGCACCATGATATATATTGAATTGTTATCAAATTGAATAAAATATTTATTTACCATATATTCAATTTTTGTGATTCAAATTTGATAATATGATAGTAAGCAGCTGATAGTACATAAACTATACTATTATCATTATTATTATTATTATTATTATTATTATTATTATTATTATTATTATTACTATTATTATTATTATTATTATTATTATTGTCATTATTATTATTATTATCATCATTATTATCATTATCATTATTATCATTATTATTATCATTATTATCATCATTATTATTATCATTATTATTATCATTATTATTATCATTATTATCATTATTATTGTCATTACTATTATTATTATTATTATTATTACTATCATTATCATTATTATTATCATTATCATCATCATTATCATTATTATTATTACCATTATCATTATCATTATTATTATCATTATCTTATTATCATTAATACTTTGTTTTATCTATTTATTCATTTTGTTATTTTGTTATTTGTTATTACTATCTTTATCATTATTATTATATAATTATTATCATTTTTATCATCATCATCATCATCATCATTGAAATGTGTATTTATAATGTGAATAGTGAATTGACCTGGTAATGAAGTACCCCGTTCCATAATAGCAGAGAACAGGTGTATAACAATGGCTAGGTAATTAGTACAGGTGGGCCACCTGTTAGCTGTAGGAGCCTATGATAATAATGTATA
>OZ012692.1:1513632-1540095 GCA_963942565.1 Maea johnstoni | reverse complement strand
CAAAAACTTTCAAAAATATTTCAAACTACTCAAATTCGGCCACAATTCATAGAAATATTTATTTTGCAAAGGAATGCAATAATAATTCAGCCTTGCCCAGCTGAGAAACCCAAATTATTTGGTGGCATCTTTTTGATAGAGCAGACATAAGAAAGTGAAAAGCCACATTGAATCAACCAAAACTCGCATTTAGGTATATTTTTGAATTAAAAACTTATTCCCATGTTATTCTCAAAAGAAATAGCAGAGGATCGCAGAGGCATTCTCCAAATAAATGAAACTCTACACGCAAGTAGATTGCGGCATGTTTGCATAACCCTGATTTCTCCCTTAAATATTTTCTAAAAGAAGCTTTTTAGAGAGGTACCAATGAATTAGTTTGCGGCTTCCACTGGCATGTCCAGTGATTGAAGGCAGGTTTGTGAAGTCTCCCGTTAAGCTCAATCCTAAACTGAGAATGACCCAAAGGGTGATTCTCCATTAAATATTTGTGCAATATTGCTTTCATTGACCACCTGGCCCCCTCCATCTAAGTTAAAATATGTTACATTGTGAAGCTTCACCACACTTAGTACTCTTAGTGAATGCTTTTTACTCACACATAATAGGAAAATAAGCAGAGCTATCTTGTATGGTATACTAACACCTTAAACAAATATAATATATTCAAGCACAAAGCCCACAGTCCATCAAAGGTATTTAAATGAGTATCTAAAGGATGAAACCCCAAATGCAAAACTGACTTTTTAAAGCACAAGGCCCCAAGTTCACCAAGAACCTTTAAATGAGCATTTAACTCACAAAATTTCATTCCAAACAAAGAACTTAAAGAAGGATTTTAAGCACAAAACCCCTAGTCCAACAAGGACCTTTATCTGTGCTTTTAAAAATCAAAAGAATATAGTTCATCGAAGAATAGAAAACATAAAACCCCTAGTCTATCCTAGGACCTTTAAGTAAGCAGTCAAAGCACATAATCCAAGACGGAAAGAGACCTTTAAATGAGTATACAAAGCACAAACACCAGAGTCAACAAGGACTTTTAAATGAGCATTCAAAGCACAAAAATAAAACACCAAAGAAGACCTTTAAATGTGTATTTAGAGCCATAAGCCTAAGTCCAAAATACCCTTTAAAACGGTTGAGATGAATAGTCTTTGTGAAAGAAACAGGTTAGAGCTGTGATCTATCACAGGTGATAGGTGAATTTAAAGTAATCAGAAGTATCACAAGAATGTTTTCAGTTTAAGGTACACATTTAAAGTACTACTACAGCGGTTGGGGTGTTTTTCAGGTGAGTGGGTTCGCTAAGCTGCCTCGGTGTGCCTAAAGTGTGTTGGGCACCCTTCAGCCACTCGGCACACCTCGGCTTACCTGCCACCCTCTTAACCCTGCTCTTGCTAACACCGGATATATCCGGTGCTACATATCTTGCCTGTGTGACCAACACCGGATATATCCGGTCTTTGGGCACCCTTGCACTTAGCAAATAAAAACTACATAGGTTGATTAAGGGGTATTGAATTATACTAGATATCAAGGTTTTACCTTTTACTATGTTTCTATTTCAGTTTGTGAAGCACATTGTTGAAACATGAATAGAAATCTATGAAATCCTTCTGATTTGGTGGGTAGACCCACAATATCCCTGGTCCCAGGGGATAGGTTCTCCATATGGGGGTCTAGCATGACAAGGGTTAAGGGTTACGGTAGGGTCACGTTAGCTTGAGTACCCGCACACCTTACCCTCAGGGGTGCTGTTATAGTGCAGAGTAACTTACCCATTCATGCATGGAAGTACTCTTTGGAAATTGTCGTCTGGATCTAGGATACTAATGAAGCTAACTTAGGAATAAAGCATGCATTTGCAAAATCTTTGAAGGGGAGTTGTTGGTTAGCTTCTGAAAAACATTTCTTCTTCAAATCTTTTTCAAAAGATGCATTTTTTAGAAAGATATTCCAAAAATTGTTCAAGGCCTTCAGACATCTGCAGACCTGAATGGGTTAAAAGAACCCTCTGCGTGACTTGGAAATGGAGCTGTAAAACTGACAGGATGGTATATAGACTTAAGGAAGGGCTCATGCAACATCAGAGTTCAACTTCTTGTAATACCTTCAAAGCACTCTTTTTGAGGCCTACAATGAAAGAAATACATGCTGAGAGTATGTAATTTTATGTTTTGTAATTTTTAAACTATTTATCTATGTACACTGTGGTATGTAGTTCTCTCATATCTGTTGCTGCGTAGTTGTTAGGTAAATACCTGATGCCCAGAGCATTAGGATCTCCTCCCAATTACCTCAGGTCACAAACAAGGAGGCTCTCAATTAAAGCGAGGAGGCCTAGTCAAAAACATGGGAAGGAGCCATCAATTACGAAACAAAGAGAGAGAGAGAGAGAGGAGAGGAGAGAGAGAGAGAGAGAGAGAGAGAGAGAGAGAGAGAGAGGGAGGGAGGGAGTGAGAGAGAGAGAAAGAGATAGATAGAGAGAGAGAGAGCAAGAGAGAGAAGTAGAGAAGTACGCCATAAATCTTAAATTGAGTGTAAATTAAGCTGAGCCCTGATCAATGGTAAGCCACTACAGGGGGTGTAGGGGTCTTTGGTAGTGCTGGGAGTAAGAGAACACCTTTTGACAAGAACCCCGGCACCCGGGCAGCAGGCCGAAGAAAGCGTGCCCGCTGAACCGGGGCATGTTGATCACATCCTCAGGTAGAGTTACTTCCCCGGCTGACGGTGTCCCTCAGACGCGGCCCGCCCGAGCATGCGGCTAAATCACGGCAATAAAAGCCGCTAGAGAACGCATCCACGGCCGCCCGCAGAGGCAACATGGAAAACGGTTTGTTTGCCAAGACGTAGTTCTCCGCAGGGTCAAAAGAGCAGATGAAACGGCAAGATTACCGTCCAATGGCAAGAAAAGTGTTTTATACCTCAGTCGCGGGTGACTGATGATTTTGTAGGGAGATTTTTACCAGACACCAAGTTTAAAGTTCAGAGAGTTTTTCCTGTCCATGGCCCATTAATTCCATAATGATTATAAAGGCAAGGCAATTCAGTGAAAAATGAGCGCTTTACACACGTTGCACTGCTGCACAATACCATGAGTTATACTGCCAGGGCCTCCATTAGAAAGGAACCCTGCTGAATATGTTAAACCTACCCCTGCGATAAATGTGGGCATGCAGGTCTCATTTATCACACCATTCCCCATACCCAACCCATACCCCTAATGATAAGGGTGGGAACCACTATGTATGTTATCAATCCCAAAGATGTATGTATTTGAGGTCAAAAATCCAAAGTACTATTTCCCGTTTATGATCTGGTTTCTTTCAATTATTTTCGGTCGAAAAGGTATAAAACCTGTCTAGCACAGAATGCATTGAAGTTAACAAGAATATTTGACTTCAACAAAATAATTTCAGAGATATTTCTTAAGCATATCAATTATGAGATTCTGGGTGTAGTATGTGCATCTATCTCTCACAATGAGAGTAATGAACCAGTCCTCTGACCCTTATGCTGGTGGTGGCTAATTTGGCCAAAACAAAATGATGCAAAAAACCTGAAAAATGACTGAAACCCAGGCAAATGGGTACTCATCTGAGAGAACTCAGCGAGAGCTATCCAATGAATACCAACACCATAAGGTTTAGATGGTTTTCAAAAATCTTTATGTCCATGTCCTTTGGATGAAAATAGCCTCAGCATTGGATGGATTTAGTTGCGAGCACAGTACACCTGAGGTAGAGAAACTACCTGTGCTGCCATCTATACTCAGAACAGGAAATCACACACACACATTGGTCCAATGCCAACGGTGCATGACTGCATCAGTCAGTCTACAAGTGGATGTCCTACAGGCACAGAAGATGACTGGTTGGAGAAATACCAGGTGACACATACATAATGCATTTGATATTTTGTAAATAAATCACCAAATATGACTTCTCATACTGATATCCTCACATTCCACTTGGACATAGAGAAACTTGCAAATTTCAGGAATAACAAATAAGTATAGCTGATCGACTGATGAGCAACTTATAAAAAGGGCTTGGAACCTTAAAAGACCAGCATAATTGAATTTGTAATGAATATGATAAAAAAAATATATTTTTTTTTTCAAAATATAAATATTAAAAATAAACATTTTGCAGGTTCCTACAGATTTTCTAGGATGGACCAGGTAACTTGTAATAATTCTGACTAATGCATAGTCATGGTCATTATACGAGTGAATTTCACAATGCCATTCCTCTTGGAAAGTCTCTTTGGGATGCCCTGATTTTTATAAACATCACAGAACATAAACCATAAATTCACATTTTTTTTCTCTAATAGTTGTTTGTTGAGTGCTGATTTACATTTCTCTCTTCAAATATTTTCTAAAGATGCCTTTTCAAGCCAGACATCACATCACATATGAGACTTGTCAAGTTAATGACATAGCATTTTTGAAAAAAGGAACTACTATGTTAATTACATATGCATGTATATTTCTAAATCTTCACCCTAATTCAGGGTGAAATTATCCACTTCCACTTACTGACACTAATACTCACTAATCAAGCACTTGAAATGAATGACCTATTTTCTGCAAATACTCAATGATAGGCGATAGAAATAGTTTCAATAGATGCCAAACAAACTCTGCAACAACTTCAGATGTCAGTCATCTTGTGAAAAACTCCCCTCAGTGTCTTGAAGAGTTCAATTAGGTGGGTAGAGAGGGAGTGCACAGCTGCAGACGACTGTTCACGGTTGCCAAGGGTCTTGTAATTGGTTGCTAGCGAGCGTGGGGGGTGTGATTTTTCATCCTAAGGATGGGCACCACAGGCTCAGGTGTTCAGTGAAGCTAATTAAGCTCAGGTGTGAAGTAAATCTGCCAATTACCTTACCTTGATGAACAGCAGGCTTCCTACGACTGTTTCTGACACTCCAAATTGTAATTTACGCAATGCCATGTACAGCACATCGGCTTCTACAAGTCTTTTAGTCAAGCAATTTTACACTGACTAAGGAAAGGCAGTGATACATGATTCAGATAAAAATGCCCACTGCCTTGCCGCAGAAAAATAATTGACAAGGATTTGTAAACCCATTCAATGCTGAGGCTACTTTCATCCAAAGCACAAGTACACAACATAGTAACCCTTTTATGTTGGTATTCATTAGAAAGCTCACGTTGAGTACTCTCTAATGAATACCCATTTGCCAGGGTTTCAGTCAATTTTGAGGTTTTTTGCGTGATTTTATAATGGCCAAATAAGCCACCAGCACCATGAGGGTTTTAAATGTAACAGGACAACTTTTAGTCACCTATTTCTCAAAATACCACTTTGTTATCAGATGTTTCCTTTTGTATGCTTCAGATGTTAATGGGTTAAAAAAGATTGTAAGGCTTACCTTTATAGCAAGTCAGAACTCACTGGCTCAACAACTCGAGATGAAAATTGGTATTCCAAGTAATCCTGAAACAAGTAAAGACATTCATCATTAAAATGTTTGATCATAGGTCAATTAGAGAAAAATGTTTGTTAGCCCATTCATCCAAAAAGGGTCATCATTCTAATGAAAATTCACTTTTGAGAAAAGTTGAATGAGAAATGTGAATTAGAATATAAACAATTCTTTCAAACAAGATTATGAAGGCTAAGCATCACCTGAATGCAATGGCTGCTAGTTACCTCCTTTATTGATCTATCATCATTGTAAACAGAGAGAAATATCTCTATATTTCTCCCATACCCTTTTGCCATAATAATGTGAATTCCTCGGATTAGGTGAAGAACATGTAACTTATCAGTTGGGGGTGCGAACGATTCAAAGGAACCCCCCCCCCCCCCCCCCCCCCCTATATATTCAAAATGCTGATTTTATTGCCAAGAATTTTCTTTAGTTTTTGCATACAACAACAGAGGTAAATCTACTTCTCTGTTAAAAATGTCCCTCTACATGGATATTCTGGATCTACTCCTGCTTCAGTGCATTAGTCATTTCAATTGCAATTATATGCAAATCACCTGAGTCAGGAGCACAATCTGTGTCTACATGCACTGAGTTTTAATCTATAAACAATGATTGGTAATTAATGATATTGAGATATCTGAAAGCCACATCTGGTAGAGTGCCTTTTTATTCATTTAATCAAGAATACAAACACTGGAAAAAGCAGATGATGCTAAATAGCATGTTCTTTGATGTTCACTGGATTAACCTGTGTATTTTAATCTCCCTAATCTCCCCATCAGATCAGATAATCCCCTCAGGGGAGAGGTCGTATCACTGATTGCAATCAACCCTTCTAATGCTGAGGCTACTACCCTTGTCCAAAACACAAGGAGGCAAAGATTTTTGAAAACCATCTAAACCCTGTCATGTTGGTATTCATTGAATAGCTCTCGCTGAGTACTCTCAGATGAGTACCCATGTTTCAGGGTTTCAGTCGTTTTTCAGGTTTTTTACATCATTTTGTATTGGCCAATTTAGCCACCAGCAGCATTAGGGTTAAGCCCCTAAGCTAATTAGGTTCATTTAAAAGTCTGCAGATGGAATATAGTCTTAATATGTTTATTGTTGAGTCCAGATAAAATATACACATTTCATACATTCAAATATGTACAGCTATTTGGCTGATATTGGGCCAAACCCATACAATGAAATGCAAATGCAAATTATATACAACAGTAATGCATGTAAATACAAAGCAGGGTCTTTGCAAGCCTCTCTGACAATATTGCTTCAATACATTCCTCTCTGTCTTTGTTATGAACATTTTGTCCCAGGTTTATTTTGCTCATATTTTGGTACTTTTCAGTGTTTATCATTATTTGACTTTATGAGAAATATTGGCATTTCCTATCAACTCTTTTAATAGTCCATCATATCCCATCATACCGCTTAAGTCACACTTGAACATCTCAACCAAATAAATTGTTTCTAATAATGGCAAAACTTATATATTAAGTGTCATGCACTAATTCATGAGGGGCATCTCAATTCATCATTATTCTTATTCCACTTTTCTCTTTTCCTAAATATCTCATACTCTCAATTTACTGGAACTCAGATTCCAGCACCAAGCCACATGTGCAGATAGAGAAGTAAATTCCTTCAGTTACCCAGGAATCCGGCACTCAGAGCCCGCAGCAAATCTTTTATCTCTGAAACTTCTCCAAACACAGCAAGATACTCCCGGCATGGCAGAAGATTTGTGTCGGGATGGATCATTTCATATTCTGCCTGCGAGGAGTGTTTTGATTGGAGATGGGGAGGTACTGATAGCAGTGTTGATGTTGAGGACTAGAGGTGGCCTTGTGAGGACAGAAAACACCATGAAGAAATCGTCCACACTTACTAGTATAGCTTAAATGAATAAAAACAAGTGGATATGAAAACGGCCGGTTAAGCTGAACAAGCTGGCTGCAGTGAAATTAACCCAAAAGTCGTGTTCTGCACATGTTGCAGTGCAGCTTTCTCTGTAATTGAAGCAATATGAGAGCCCTCATTGGCCTTTGGCTCATAGTGACATCACGTTGAGGCCAGATTCGAAACCCCTGGCATAGCCAGGCCTTCACTATAGTGCATATAGTCATTGGCCTCTCGCTACATGTCCATTATTTTATTCATCTAAGCTTATAGTTTATGCACAGTCATCATTGGCAGCTTGAACAGATACATTTTGAGTTAAGTTTTTGATCAATTTGAACAAATCCTACCTGCAGGTATAACACCTAACCTATTAGATTGAATGAATAAAGGCTTAAGTGATACTGGTTTGTATATATGCCACCTTTATCCCACTCACAGGATGAGTTTCTTTTTGAGTAATTCTAACAAACGAACATAAATCAAATAGTCTCTAACCCATTTATGCCTGTATTGCCCGAAACTACCAGACTAGTTTGGTGATATCTCTAAAACAAAAGCAATTCTCAGAAAATATTTGAAGGAAAAATGTAAATCAGACACTAAATAATTTAAACTCCCCTAAAATGTATGTCATGCATGTTTCAAAGATTAAAGCCAGTTATTTTTACATAAAAGGCCAACTTTTTCGAAGACACAGGTTCTCTAGGTTTGCATTGATTTGTGAGCTCAGGCATTTACAGGCTTAAACCATATGTTTAGAGTGATGACTGGTCAACACCCCCTTGATACCTTGATGGGTATTCACAAAATAGTTCCTCAGAGAAATCCTTTCATGTTTAACTGATGAATTACTTTTTTTAGATTAATTATGTACAGCTGAACATCTACTGCCTAGCTTTCAGTGAAATATGTTGGAAGAGCCTCATCAAAATGCTGTTATTCATGTCAAGCATCTAATGCTAGGTGCTTGATGGCAAAAGAATGATTTGAGCACTCAAGTCAACAGCTGATCTCACAAATATAATACAATTCTCTCACATATATTTGTGATACCGATTCAACCCTTTCCTGCATAGGCATAGAATTAATGCAGGCTTTAATGTAGAGAAGAAAATGTCTTAAAACTGCAGGATAGCTTAGTCACTATAGAAATTTACATATTTGTATTTGGTTACTTTCCAGTCAGAACCTTCATGAGTGGAGTAGCAGTGAGTGAATTATTTTTCTCATTTTTGTCTATTTTTGAAAGTTTAATTACTGTTTGATATTATATATTTGTGGATCAATTTCCAGTCTGAACATTCATGAGCAAGTGGAGTAACAGTGAGTGAATTATCTTTCTCATTTATGTCTCTTTGGGAAAGCTTAATCACTGTTAAAAATTATAAATTTATGGGTCAACTTCCAGTCTGAACATGAGTGAACTGAGTAGCAGTGAGTTTCTCCTGAGGAATCAAGGAGGAGGAGGAGGAGGAGGAGGAGGAGGTATGTTTTGTGTCTGCAGGCAATCAGCTGATCTGACACGAGACAGGACCATGTTATCCTGCCACAGGATTTAACCCATTCATGCTCACAGCGGCCAAAAGCAATCTGACAATTCTGATGAAATCTTCCAAGCAAAAGCATAAATAGGAATATATTTGATGGAGAAATGTTAATCAGAATGTTACCAACAACTCTCCTTGAAATATTTTGTAAAACTGTTCATAATTCCAAAATTATTATCAAAATTATCAAAGATCCAGATGACAATTTCAAGAGGATCGCTTAAGCATTAATGGGTTAACCCATTCATGAAGGCAGCACACAAAAACATCCTGACTATTTCACCAATATCATTGTGACCAGAGAGTTTCTTCAAAGAAAATGTGAAACAAAAATGTTAATCGGAAACCAACACACAAATCTTCTTCAAATATTTTGTGAATTTATGATTTATTCCTAAGTTATTTTTTGATGTATCATAGGTCCAGACGACATTTATCAAGGATATCTCCTGGCATCCATGGGCTAACCACAACTTCTACTGCTAGAGCTCATAACTCATTCATGCTCACAGCAGCCAATTGTGATGAACAACTCCCAGTCAAATAATTTCAAAATAGTTTTCAATTTCAAAGTTATTTGCAAAAGTATCACAGATCCAGACGACAATTTCTAGAGAAACCTTAAAGCATTATTAAATGGGTTAACTGACATAGTACGCTGCTGTCATCGTGATACAGACTGGGAGTATGGGTGTACACTAGATACTCAGATACTTGCCAGTCGGACTGACGTCAGACATTAATTGCACCAAAGAAACTATCAGAGTGGTTCTGACACAATCTGAGACTGTCAGAGGCAATTGAATTTAACGTCTGGGTATGATTCGCTAGAAGAGTAATAGCGTGGAATGAGTCAGAGGTCATGACATGTCTATCTCTACAGTTTAACCCTTTAATGCTTGCAGCAGTGAAAAGCGGTCTGACAATTTTAGGGAACTCTTTCAGGCCAAAGCAAAGTCAGGAAATATTTGAAGAAGAATCATTAATTAAAATATTACCAAGAAGATTACGTCAAATATTCTGTAAAATCATTCTTGATTTTTGAGTTATTGTTAAAAGTATCTTAGATCCAGACAACAATTACAAGAGTAACTTAACACATTAATGTTTCAAGCTAACCACTTAATGCTGATTTCTCTTTGACACACATCTCCATGCGCCTAATATAAGGATTTTATCATGCAAGGCAGTCCTCTATATTATAATGTGTTATGAATCATGGGTTATGGCATCAACATAGCATAGTTATAACCCTTTTATTACCATATAATTCCATATGAAATTTTACATGTGTTTAAAATAGTCCAGGAAATCTCCTTCATAGATTTAACCATTTTGGGCTCATTTTCTGCTTCAACCCTTTCATGCCTGGAGTTCCCTTCAAACAATTCCATCTGGTTCTATGCTACTTGTGAAAATAGCTTGGTATTCCAGTGCTAGCTATGAACATTTATAGATGAGTAAAGTAGGTCCTTTGAATATTTGATAAAACATTGTTTTATACATAAGTTATGATATTTGGCTGCCACAGTCATAAAAAGGTTAACCCATTTATGTCTGTAGTGTTCTATCTGTTCAAAGAGGTCTTGACTACTCTGATGATATTCTTCTAGTTTAAGGGCATTTCCTTTTTGGAAAATATTGATTAAAGATCAGAGTGTTTCCATTTCTTGTTTATAACCATTTAGGGCTATATCTTTATAGACACGTCGAGAAATCAGAGAAATGATTAATTTCATCACTGTTTTTTTGTCCTAGAAAGTTTTAGTACATTTGTATAGAGATTAGCTGAGGGACATGTATAGTGCATGGTTGTTAAACAACTATCTCTGGCCTTGACAAACTAGCACTGCTTTGCTTGACTGACATGCCATCAAGTCAAGTACATTGATAGGAATTTATCTAGCTTTGATTAAATTTAGGAAAATTCAGTTACTTGATATGCTAACAGCTGACATTTACTGTTCCAGGGGCAATTTTTCTTGCAGATATAAAGAGAACAGTGCAACACACAGAAAGTGAAACTCCGAAACCCAAAAGTATATTTCAGAAAACACTTGAAGGATTAATGTTTACGAGATACCAACCAACTAAACAACTTCCCTTCAAATAAATTGTACTTTATGTATTTCACTTATTACTTTCTAAAATTTATGCATCACAAAAACAGTTTTCAAGAAGTACCCTACATATAAATGGTTAAAGGATGAGCTGATTTTCATTATATCTAAAGTATGAGTCATACAAATTACTTGTGGTGCTCTATGGGTTAACCCTTTCACATCGGGAGCATACATATTCTGATTATCTGACACATGAGGAAATATCTTGATAATAAATTAATGTATTGATAAAAACTTGACTGAAAAATGTTGGTATGAGGTTTAACAATCCTTATTCAAATATATTTTCAAATATAACTCAACATAATGATTTTAATGATCAAAGTTGTCAGTCAATTTGAAGATGCAAAGGAGTTAAAGAAAGCCTCAGTATGCATAGACAATGTGTACGCTGTTCACTTAGTGGGTTTTTGCAACGTTAAAATTGTTCAAAAACAACAACAAACATGACTCTAAGTCATCCATAAGTATTAGAATACTTGTTTATTTTGGTTGTTACTTCAAATGCCGTGTTCCAGCTCAGAGTTCATGAACTTTTTGCCAGGTTCTGTAGAGAAGCAGCATGTTTTCAGGTCATTACGTATGGTCAGTGAACAATCGCGGTATGTATGCCAGAGTCAAATGTGAGGAAAAGTTCAGGTAATATTTCTTACCATTCTATTTCCCCATTTCTAAAATATGGCAAACAACTGGCACCACAGTGTGCATAAAGTATTGGCCTCAGTTGCTGTTCAGTCTGTTTGTAGTTTAACCCACACATATGCCTAATAGTCCAGGCAAACTAGCGTTTTTCAAAAAACTAATTGCAACAGAAATTATTTTGCCACAATGCATTTTCATAAGGTCTCCAGATCAACATACTAAAAGTCCTAAGGAATCCTCGCACGGGAAATATGCTAATTTGCATAAATCCAATATGGCCGCCAACAAATTAGAAATGGCTATATCTCTGTAACCGAATCATGGTTTTGAGTAACAAAAACACCTATTCTAGGGTTTTCAGGTACAAGGAATCATTTAAGATACCTTTCAAAACATTTATCGTATAAGCTAATTTGCATAAATCCAATATGGCCGCCAACAGATGACAAATGGCTATATCTCTGTAACCGAATCATGGTTTTAAGTCATGAAAAAACCTATACTGGGGTTTTCAGGGACAAGGATTCATTTGAAATACTTTTCATTACAATTAAACTCATTTGCATAAATCCAACATGGCTGCCAATAAATGAGAAATGGCTATTTCTTAACAACCAATACTCATTTTTGAGTCATGCAAATTTGTAACCTGAGGTCCTTAGGTGCTAAAGCCCTTTAAATAGGTGCTAAAGCCCTTTTAAATATCTTTCAACATAATTATTTCTATATTAAAAATTTGCATATCCTCGTCATGAGAAAATGCTAATTTGCATAAATACGATTGGCTGCTAACAAATGAGAAATGGCTGTATCTGTAACTAAATCTCGGTTTTAAATAATGAAAAAACCTATATTAAGGTTTTCAGGTACTACAAGGATTCATTTGAAATACCTTTCAAAACGACTATCTTATAAGCTCATTTGCATAAATCCAGTATGGCCACTTATGAATGAGAAATGGCTTTATCTCAGCAATCAAATCTCATTTTTTTAATCATGAAAATTTGTATCTTCAGGTCTTTAAGTGCTAAAGCTCATTTAGAATGTCTTTCAACACAATTATTTCTTTGGACATTTGCATAATCTCAGCATGGGAAAATACTAATTTGCATAAAATTGAAACCCCTACCAATTGCAAACTGCCAGGAGAAGGTGGCAAACACTATAGGGTAAACACATACTGTTGACCAATAATATGTATATGTATATTGAAACCCTTACCCATTTCTAGCTACCAGGAAAAGGTGGCAAAAGCAAGGCATGCTAATGACCAAAGGGGGTTGATTTCTGTAAGGGTAAACACATACTGTTGAGTGTTGACCAGTGATCTGAAAACCCTATCCATTTCTAGCTGCCAGGAGAAGATGGCAACCACAAGGCATACCAGTGATTTAAGGGAGGGGGGGGGGGTGGTTGTGGTTTCTATAAACTAGGTAAATACGTACTGTTGACCAGGGATCTGAACATGGATGTTGAAACCCTTACCCATTTCTAGCTGCCAGGAGAAGATGGCAAACACAAGTCATACTAGGGATTTAAGGGTAAGGGGGTTCTATACATGGACTGCATGACCTTAACATTCTCAGGCAGGTACAGATTTGGCTCCCAGGATTTAAATTTAGGAGCAATACATTCCTGTGAATGCAGTGTGCTGCTAACAGTGTGCCAAAAGTACAGTATCCAGGCTAGGGGGGTCTTGGATATAAACTATAAATTAAAATAAGGGGTGATAAAAATCGAAAAAAAGTTCAATTTTCAAAGTGCTCCTTTTGGAAATTGATGTCTATTTGCAGAGTTGGCTCCTTAACATTCAACATCTGGTTGCAAAATCACATGCTCCAGGGGGAAATAACCCTATACGATCATTAAGGTCAATCCATGACTGTAAGGGTAAACACTCGATAAGCCTTAACCCATACACACCTGTAGTGCCCAAAAAAGCCTGCCTATCTCAGTGATATCCCTCTAACAACAAAATCTTTCAAAAGCTGATTGAAGGAGAGATTTCACTGTAAACTCAAAACAAATCCCTCAAATACAATGTGAAATCAAGTTAACTTAAAAAATAATCAGACAATCAGACAATGTTTATCCAGAGGGACACTTGGCATGAAAGGGTTAAAGAGAGTTAGTGGGCAGGGTCCTGTCATCTGGGGTATGACTGAGAAATGAAAGCGTGATCCTGTCATCTGGTGAACAATTGAGAAAGAAAAGCGCTGTCCTGTCATCTGGGCAATGACTGAGAAATGAGGATGTGGTCCTGTCATCTGGTGAATGAATGAGAAATGAAGGCAATCTGAAATCTGTGGAATGCCTGAGAATTGAAGACATGGTCCTTTCATCTGTAGAATGACTGAGAAATTGAGGCAAGGTCTTAGCTGTCATCTGGGGAATAAATGAGAAATAAGGGGAGTAGACAATAAGCTATCATTAAATGTACCCTGTGTCAATGGTACATGTTTACCATTACAGGACTCCCTCTTAAATCACTAGCAGGGCTTGTGTTTGCCACCTCCTCCTGGCAGCTAGAAATGAGTAGGGGTTTTAAAGTTTTAATATACATGTCCAGATCACTGGTCAACAGTATGTGTTACCCTTACAGAACCCCCCCCCCCCTCCCTTTAATTGCTAGCTTGCCTTGTGTTTACCACCTTCTCTTGGCAGGTAGGGAATTGGTTGGGGTTGAAATGTACATGTCCAGATCACTGGTGGACAGTATGTGTTTAGCCATACAGAACCCCCCTCCCTTCAATCACCAGGAAGGCCATGTGTTCGCTACCTTCTCCTGGTAGCAAGAAATGGATCGGGGTTTTTGTATAAATGCCCAGATCACCGGTCAACAGTATGTGTTTACCCTTACAGAACCCCGACCCTTTCATCACTACCTTGCCTATTGTTAGGTAGAAATTGGCAGAGGTTTCAATAAATATTGTCTGATTACTGGTGATCAATACACTCACATGACATACACCCTGTGACCAGAATTTCAATTAACAAAAAATTAGAGTTAAGCATTATGAATATTGCCAAATTATATGTAGAACCATGTTGGATTTATGCAAATGTACACATTTTCCCATGCTAATATTATGCATATGTCCAAAGAAATAATTGTGTTGAAAGACATTTTAAGCATTTTGAATTTTAGCACCTATAAGACCTCAGGATACAAATTTCCGTGACTAAAAGATTAGCTTTGGTTGCTGAGATATAGCCATTTCTCATTTATTTTATAGGCGGCCATATTGGCTTTATTCAAATGAGCTTATAACTCTATTGGAACAAACCCATTTCTAATGAATTCTTGTATTTGAAAACACCGTAGTATAGATTTTTTCATGACTTAACCCTTGTCATGCTAGACCCCCATATGGGAGAACCTATCCCCTGGGACCAGGGATATTGTGGATCTACCCACCAAATCAGAAGGATTTCATAGATTTCTATTACTGTTTCAATAATGTGCTTCACAAACTGAAATAGAAGCATAGTAAAAGGTAAAACATTGATATCTAGTGTAATTCAGTACCCCTTAATCGACCTATGTAGTTTTTATTTTGCTAAGTGCAAGGGTACCCAAAGACCAGATATATCCGGTGTTGGTCACACAGGCAAGATATGTAGCACCGGATATATCCGGTGTTAGCAAGAGCAGGGTTAAAACCATGATTTGGTTACAAATATATGGTCATTTCTCATCTGTTGGTGGCCATATTGGATTTATGCAAATTAGCATTTCCACATGGTGAGATTATACAAATCTGAAAAGAAAAATAAGTGTGTTGAAAGACAACTTAAATGAGCTTTAGCACCTAAAGACCTTGGCATACAACTTTTTATGACTTAATAATGAGATTTGATTTCCGAGATATAACCATTTCTCAATCGGTGACAGCCATTTTAGATTTATGCAAATGAGCTTATACGATAAATGTTTTGAAAGGTATCTTAAATGAATCCTTGTACCGGAAAACCCTAGTATAGGTGTTTTTATTACTCAAAACCATGATTCCGTTACAGAGATATAGCCATTTCTCACTGTTGGCGGCCATATTGAATTTATGGAAATGAGGTTATACGATAAATGTTTTGAAAGGTATCTTAAATGAATCCTTGTACCTAAAAACCCTAGAATAGGTGTTTTTATTACTCAAAACCATGATTCGGTTACAGAGATATAGCCATTTCTAATTTGTTGGCGGCCATATTGGATTTATGCAAATTAGCATATTTCCCGTGCCAGGATTCCTTAGGACTTTTAGTATGTTGATCTGGGGACCTTAGAGAAATGCATTGTGGCAAAAAAAATTCTGTTGCAATTAGTTTTTTGAAATGCCCATTTTTGGGCTAGATTGCCTGGACTATAAGAGTTCCTCTAGAAATTGTCGTCTGGATCTATGATACTTTAGACAATAACTTGGGAATTCAAAATAATTTTATAAAATATTTGAAGGAGAGTAGTTGGTTGATAGTATTAAGATTGTTACTTGTCCTTCAAATATTGTAGGATTTAAAAGGCACAAATTCATACATCATTTTTGGATAAGCATCATGGCCCAGTTTAAACTATCTACATGATATAACTTTCCATACATTATGATAATGCCATTTCAGCAATAACATACATTGAAATGCAATTTTCATAAGTTTGCAAGAAATATTCAGATATATTCCAGATTATACCTCAAATGTGGATATGTTCCCCACACATAGTTAACTGCAAAATGAGTTACAAAATGCACACCACAATATATAACAGTTGATGGCATTTTCAGCATTGTGAAAAGACGTGTTTGGTCTTTCTTGGCCCATAATTCTCGGCCATGCAGGATATAGGGTCAAGCTGTAGACTACCTAGGGGCTATGTATTGCCTTCCAGCACAGTGAGATATGCGGCCAGTCTGTGTGCTGCTCCCATCATGTAGCTGCCAGAACTCACACGTCAGGCTCACTGGGCCTCCTCCAAGCAACTCTCTGGGATTTGTGGCAACACCTCACGGGGATTGGGTGGGCCTTCATTGTTATCTTATTATCATCACTATTATCTATCACTATGAATCTGAGGGCCACAGCGAAAATAAAATCCTGTATTTGACTGTGTTATCTAAGGAAATAAAGATTATTATCATTATTATTATTATTAGTATTATTAGTATTATTATGATCATTATTATCATTATCATTATTATTATTATCATTATCATTATTATCTATATCATTATTATTATTATTTTTATTATTGTTATGATTATCATTATTATCATCATCATTATTATCATTATCATTATCATCATCATTATTTTTATTATTATTATTATTGTTATTATTATTATATTATTATTATTATTATTACTATTATTATTATCATTATCATCATCATTATTATTAGCATCATTATCATTATCATTCTTCTTCATTTCGTTCTCTCTTTATTATCATTGTTATTACTATTATTTTTATTTTCATTATCTTTATTATTATTGTCAGTAGTAGCAGCAGTAGAACAGTAGTAGTGTAGTAGTAGTAGTAGTAGTAGTAGAAGTAGTAGTAGTAGTAGTAGTAGTAGTACAGTAGTAGTAGTAGTAGTAGTAGTAGTAGTAGTAGTAGTAGTAGTAGTAGTAGTAGTAGTAGTAGTAGTAGTAGACTAGTAGTAGTAGAAGTAGTAGTAGTAGTAGTAGTAGTAGTAGTAGTAGTAGTAGTAGTAGTAGTAGTAGTAGTAGTAGTAGTAGTAGCACTAACAGTAGTAGTAGTAGTAGTAGTAGTAGTAGTAGTAGTAGTAGTAGTAGTGGCAGTAGTAGTAGTAGTAGTAGTAGTAGTAGTAGTAGTAGTAGTAGTAGTAGTAGTAGTAGTAGTAGTAGTAGTAGTAGTAGTAGTAGTAGTATAAGTAGTAGTAGTAGTAGAAGGTCAAGTATAATTAATATCATCAATAAAATTATCATTTCAAATTTCTCTTATGATTTTATTCCTTCATCATATTCATCATTTTCATCACCATCATCATCAAAATCACTAATAATGTGATTAAAAAAATATACCTTCCACATTTAGTATTTCTATCTAGCCATATTTTCTTCCCAGACAGAGTAATGTCTGTATTTTTCTACTTAATGAGCTGCAATCCTGGAAAAACACCCTCCAGTATTACACTTATAAAACATGAGAGTTTATTTTGCAGAGAAAAGAAGCAAGTTCCCTGAAGAAAAAGAAGATTGCCCTCAGGTCTGCTTCCTGATATTATTTTCCTGAGAATAAACTGACTAAGAGCAGCATCTCAGCCTGGGGGTTTCCCATGAATATAGGAGGTTGCTTCCATGGCCAGGCCTCAACGCAAACTCAAAATGATACTGGCCCTGTAGGACCAGTAACACCTAGCATCTACTGGTCCTGCAAAATGTTTACTGGCCCTACATTTTTTCTTTAACATAACAAGAAAGAACATTGCATATAGATTCCCCACAACATTTATCTTTGTAAATCTTATATTCATTTATTTCAAAAACAATTGGGGACATTCTCAGGGGGAAACTTTTTAACAAGAATGTCTCAAATGTTTACTAGCCTTGTAGGACCAGTTGAGATCTTTTTTTACTAGCCTGAAGCTGTTTTTGGGAATTATTACTGGCCTGGGGCCATACGTTCACCCTTAGCATCGAGCCCTGATGGCAGAGTGGTTTAATGCATCATACATAGACTAATTGCTGTCTCACTTCTGCTCAGGGGTATGTTTTCAAATCCCTATTGTGGAAAGTAATAATGTTACCAGTGACTTTGGGTTAGTTGATGATTTGGTCACAATATAGCCAATACACAGCAGAAATAAGAAAATAACCACAATACCAGTCTGCTTCAGATGCCACTTAGATAACATGTATCATCTGTCTTGTATTGTGGCAAGTAAGGATGTAAACAGTGACTTGGGGTTAGTTGGTGATTTAGTCACAATATAGCCTATATACAGTAGAAACAAGTATATAACCACAATATCAGTCTGCTTCAGATGTCATTAAGAAAACATTGTGATATCTACCCTTATTAACTGTCAATAAAGGAAATATGAATATAAAACATGTCCATTGCATATACATGTACATTGTCAAAAAGTAACAGTGTACCTTGCAATCAATTCCATCAAATAATAATCAAAAGTGTAATGTGATTGAACAAGTTTGCCATATCATAATAAGGCATAAGGCACATTTCAATTTTTTTCATGAATTGTCAATCACAAAATATTATTTTTGATTAAAATGTTGGATCAATTTGTAATACTTAAGAAATACAACCCTTCTAAATAAAGAAGACAAGCCAAAGCTGAGCATATAAAATCATCTTTTGATCACTTCTAATGAGCCCCATATAGTTTTAATTCTCCCTGAATGTAACATATGCCATTTCAAATCTCCAGGAAATAGATCACAGCTTCATTGATTTACATTCCTTCAATAAAAATCTCTCATCATGTAACATTTGCTATTTTAATCCTCAGAGAAATAGATTACGCCTTCATTGATTTAGATTCCTTCAATAAAATCTCTCAGCATGAAACATATGGCTTTTTGGACTGATAACTCCAGGGAGAGGATCTGACATTTATTACCTTAATGAAATCATAGCAGTTGCCACAACATAATTAGTACCCCTCCATGGGGTGTGGGGGCCCCATGGCGCCGGCCGCTGATAGGTTTTTATTGTCAAAGATAAAGTCATCATCATTATCCTCAGTATCCAGCACCAGAGAGAGAATGGGGCCAGCCTGGTTGCTGTCAGCCTAGCATGGGTCTCAGGCTGAGATATAGGGTATTTAGACTAGCTCTAACTCCATAATTTCATTAACCCTTATACTATGCTGCTGGCGGCTAATTTGGCCAATAGAAAATTATGCAAAAAACCTTTGAAATGACTGAAAACCTGGTGCATGGGTACTCATCTGAGTGCTCAGCGCAAGCTATCTAATGAATACCAACATGACAGGGTTTAGATGGTTTTTCAAAAATCTTTACATCCTAGTTCTTTCGATGAAAGTAGTCAGGTTTAGTAGGGTTAAATAATGCTTTTCTTCTGTTCTGGTTTCTATCTTATACTTCATGTCTAGATGTTAGTTTGCATTACTGACCATAGATGGATCAACGTGGGGTCAGGAAGATAACAGTAAGTAGGTTTAATGTCTCTCTCAAACTATAGATGGCAGCACAGTTATTACAGGTTGCATTTATGTTCTACAGTTCTAGTTGCTCCGCCTTGAGGATTAAAACTAAACTAAACCGGTGCTGAAATCAGCTCAGGGAAGAATATTGAGACTCAGACTACACTAAAGGGACAGCAATTTAACACAGACTTTTAGCAAGACTACTGTCAGCAGGCACATTATTTTATTGACACAGCATCTGAGCCAGGGTTTACCAGGGCAGTTAGTGTTGTGACAAACGAAATGCCAATTTGTTACTGCACGCTACCCCTTCAAGGAACAACATTACAGGAATTATGCTATTTTTACTCAACTTTCCCAAGTCTCCAATAAATAAACACACTCTACTAGTCATTTCCAATTTGCTGCTGATAATACTGCCTCAGCTGGCACACAATAGTGTGATTGTCATGTTAAAGTGTGAACAGTCAGGACTGTTACTGCTACCACAGATACCATACTACCAGGGAGTGGTAAATCTGAGGTATGCAGAAGTATGAGCGTTCTGGATCACATTGGATCTGATCAGCGACACTGTTCAAGGCTTGTGTTCAATTAGGGTAAAGGGATAGTGGTTAGATGCCTGGCTCCCATGCATGAGATCGCAAATTCAAGTCTCCACTGGATCCCCATAAGCGGGTTGGCCTGGTCGCTATATAAATGTGTGGCATTGCTGTATATGGTGCTTCTGCAACAAGCTGTGCATGTAATGTCTCTGGTCTAACTGCTGAATCTCAGACCAGCCTCAACTCCTTATGTTAGTTGTCCTTCCTACGACAAACAAGAAGTTCTGGTTATCGCAGTTGTGTCTAGACCGGCAGCCCCTGGCAGCAGACATTAATTACAGCTCTCTCTGCTGAGTAATTATGCCTATTGCCGTTGCAGACAAAGCATTGTTTCAGCGCCACTCCTAACCTTTCAGCTTGTGTTTCTATGAGTGTGGTGTGCCTGCACACTACTGTTAGCTTAACCTTTGACCCCGACCACCAGTCGCTGGCGACACCCCATGCGGGCTTGTCGTAACTGCGAGGCAGGAAAAAGCCATTAGGATTAAGACATATCTATCGCAACTTCGGTGAACCATAAATTCACAAAAACTCTCTGCCACAACTCAATCAAGGAGATCTTTAACTTCATATCAACAGACCAGGGTTTTTAGGTGTAAGGTTTCTTGGTAAAATACAGCGGTATAGGATTTCATTCAAGGGTCATAAGTTACAGAAGGGGGAGGGGGGACAGTACAAGCTGACTGAAAAAAAAGGACATAAATTTGAGTGGTTCAAAAATTCTTGTGTATTTTGAAGATAATTGCAAGTAAAACTGTCAGAGGGTCATTCCTTATGAAAATGATGAATTTGAATAAAGAACAAGAATAGCTGATAAAAATGAAAGAATCACCAACATCAATCCAGTAGGTCTAACCACTACCCTGGGGCTAACAAAATGTGAAAGTTATCAAAATTTTGCTCATCCAGCATTTCTGGGCTTGCGAATATCTAGGATATGGCCAAGCATTGTGTAACATGTTTTTTTAGCAAATAAAATGTGTTGATTGATTTACATGTATATGGCCAAATATTGAAAATGTGTATGAAAAAGCAACTTTTTTTCTGGGTAATTAAATAAGAATGAGGATGAGTGAATGTCGTGAATGTCGGGTATATAATAACAATCCTGATGGATCTTGCTAACAATGGCAGCTTTCCCCTCTGAAGAATGTTATCAACTGAAAATGATTACTATATGCTTTTGGAATGTCTTTAATATACCAGCATGTGTGTCACAGTATCGTGAATGTCGTGTAAGTAATAACAATCCTGATGGATCTCGCTAACAATGGCAGCCTTCTCCTCCTGAAGAATGTTAGACATTGATACATCCAGATAACAGCTGAACCTCGTGACCTCTCCTCGTGACCCCTACACACGCTTCCACCTCAGTACATCTCCCGGGCAGACAGCCATTCACACCTCGTAACTCACCCCTCTGCTATTGTGTGCCCTACCACAAGTGTAAGGGGCTGCCTCCATAGCCAAATGGTCTAATCTACACATGCTCCCTCTAGAGTCAAACCTTGTAACTCACCCCTCTGCTATTGTGTGCCCTACCACAAGTGTAAGGGGCTGCCTCCATAGCCAAATGGTCTAATCTACACATGCTCCCTCTAGAGTCAAACCTCGTAACTCACCCCTCTGCTATTGTGTGCCCTACCACAAGTGTAAGGGGCTGCCTCCATAGCCAAATGGTCTAATCTACACATGCTCCCTCTAGAGTCAAACCTCGTAACTCACCCCTCTGCTATTGTGTGCCCTACCACAAGTGTAAGGGGCTGCCTCCATAGCCAAATGGTCTAATCTACACATGCTCCCTCTAGAGTCAAACCTCGTAACTCACCCCTCTGCTATTGTGTGCCCTACCACAAGTGTAAGGGGCTGCCTCCATAGCCAAATGGTCTAATCTACACATGCTCCCTCTAGAGTCAAACCTCGTAACTAACTCCTCTCTTATTGTGTGCCGTAGCCGTAGCCGCAAGTGTTGTTGTAAGAATGCCGGCATTATTTCATGCACACAATAATGAAGGGGACTACCTCCATGCCTGAGCAGTCTAGTGCTTTGATTATCCAATGTTCATTTCTCAGCTCTCGTCTGACGCTCCCCCCTTCAGTACATCTCTGGGCCTGACAGCCATTCACACCTCGTAACTCACCCCTCAGCTATTGTGTGCCGCTGCCTAGAGTGTGTGGTAAGAATGGCAGCATAATTTCACTCGCAATAAAATGTAGGGGTGAGTTATCTAGTGCATTGATTACCAAGGTTCACTTCTGAGCTCTTGCCTGATGCTGTTCCCTTCAGTACATCTCTAGGACTGATAGCCATTCACTCGTAACTAACCCCTCTTCTATTGTGTGCCGCCGGCCAGCAAGTGTGTGGTAGGAATGGCAGCATAATTTCACTCACAAAAATGTAGGGATATCTCCATGTATGAGTATTCTAGTGCTTTGATTGCCCAAGGTTCACTTCTCAGCTCTGGTGCTCCCCGCTTTTAGTACATGTCCCGGGCTGAGAACCATTGCACTCCTCATAACTCACCCCTCTCCTATAGTGCCACTGCCACTGCCAAGTGTGTGGTAAGAACGGCAACATAATTTCACTCACACAATAATGTAGGGGACTTCCTCCATGTCTGAGCAATCGAAAGCATTGATTACCCGATGCCACATGATTTCACCCACACAAATCTGTAAGGGGCTGCCTCCATAGCCAAATGGTCCATTCTACCCATGCACCCTCTAGAGTCATCGGTGTAGTGCATTGCACACCTCCTAACTCACCCCTCTCCTATTGTGTGCTGCTGCAGCAAGTGTGTGATAAGAATGGCACCTCAATTTCAAAGTAGGGCACTTATTGCCTATTTCCACTGCTAGGTAAGTAATATTTAGGACATTTTCTGGTACCGTTTTTGGTGAAAAACTTGGTGAAAATATGTCCAAGAAGACATGTCAAAACACATTCTCTTTGCTGTTTATTTCAATCATAATCGATGCCAAATTTTGGGATCGATTAATCAAAATTGAAACCCTTTCGATCCAATGATTGATTATAATCGATCATCGGATTATCACTTACTTTTCACATCACCAAACTTACCTCTCTGCTATCATTATCTTCATAAGAGTTAGCGATACTTCTTAACCCTTCCAATGCTAAGGCTATTCTCAATCAAAGCACAAAGATTTTTTTAAATCATTAAAACCCTGTCACGCTGGTATTCATTGGATAGCTCTTGCTGAGTACTCTCAGATGATTACCCATGTACCAGGGTTTCAGTCATTTTTCAGGTTTTTTGCATCATTTTGTATTGGCCAAATTAGCCACCAGCAGCATAAGGGTTAAATAGGATAGCATCTTCTCTTTCATCTCCTAGCAACAACAAAGGGTGTGTTTTAATCAGCCCGGGCCCTCTGCTGCAGCAGCTGCCGCGGCACGTTATTGTTCTGTGTTGAGTTAGAGACAGCTGTTGGTGTTTATAGGCTAACAGATTGGTGTTGTATTGCAACCGTGCCACCCTCACTTGTCATTTATCATGCTAGCCACTCTCCACTGAATCAGGAGGGTACGAAACCCTAACCTCACTGATGCTGGAGGTCCCTGCTCCTATGCCCAGGGTCGAGTCTACTCCAATGGTTCAGCTAATGTTGTAGCCTAGCTACGAGGCTCTACTCTGTTTTTACTTTATTATATATAAATGCCTGAACCTATACTACATATGGACTTGTGGCCTAATGTTGGCCATTTAGTTCACACAATTGCCACATGAGGGATAGTAGTAGTAGTAGTAATAATAGTAGTGTTTCCAACTGACCTATTATACCGCAGTGCCATCTATCCACAAGGGAGGACATTTAAATATGGCCTGGGAGGCAGGCTACTAATGTCGTAGATGTCCTGCTTCTTTGCATAGGATTGATCCTTATGGCTAGAAAACCTTGTATAGCCTAAGCAGTTTGTACAAAAATGGTGGATTTTGGAGGGCAATAAAAACTTGCATTTCCAAAGGTCTACAGGCCCCTGCTTCAAAGCTTTAGGATTGATTCTTATCAGGTTTGGAAAATGTGGTACTGCCCTAGCTACACTAATGCAAGAGTTTGTTGAATCTATGAGGCAGAAAAAAGCTTGTATTGCTCTAGTTCTACTTATGTTGGGGGTAATTGCTTCTGAGCTACAGAGTTGAGTCTGCAGGGCGGGAAATCTTTGCATCGCCCTGGTTTAGTAATTCTTTAGGTGGTCACTAAAGTTATGGTGAAATGAACAGGGCAAGAAAACTTTGTATTGCATGAGTCTATAGGACAAAAACTTTGTATTGCATGAGTCTATAGGACAAAAACTTTGTATTGCATGAGTCTATAGGACAAAAACTTTGTATTGCATGAGTCTGTAGGAGAAAAACTTTGTATTGCATGAGTCTATAGGACAAAAACTTTGTATTGCATGAGTCTATAGGACAAAAACTTTGTATTGCATGAGTCTGTAGGAGAAAAACTTTGTATTGCATGAGTCTATAGGACAAAAACTTTGTATTGCATGAGTCTATAGGACAAAAACTTTGTATTGCATGAGTCTATAGGACAAAAACTTTGTATTGCATGAGTCTACAGGACAAAAACTTTGTATTGCATGAGTCTATAGGACAAAAACTTTGTATTGCATGAGTCTGTAGGAGAAAAACTTTGTATTGCATGAGTCTATAGGACAAAAACTTTGTATTGCATGAGTCTATAGGACAAAAACTTTGTATTGCATGAGTCTGTAGGAGAAAATCTTGTTATTGCATGAGTCTATATAGGACAAAAACTTTGTATTGCATGAGTCTATAGGACAAAAACGTTGTATTGCCCTATCCCTGCTAATGTTTTTTGAAGGCTGCACGTAATCCTACAGTAAAGTCTATAAGGCAGGAATACTGTGCTCCCTACGTTGGGAGATTAATACCTGTAAATGTATGGTAAACATAAAGGGCAGGTAAATTGTATTGCCCTAGCTCTACAAATGTTCAAGGAAGTTTCTATTGTAGGGTTAAATATACAGGGCAAGAAGACCTAGTATAGCTCAAGCTCAAGGCCAAGTTCATATATTGCATATTCCAAATTCCTAATTCACTTGAACCAGAATTCTATTAGCACTTCCAATGCTATGGCTACTTTCGTCAAATACACAAAGATGCAAAGAATCATGAAAACCATCTAAACCCTGTCATGTTGGTATTCATTAAATAGCTCTCGCTGAGAACTCTCAGATGAGTACCCATAAGCCAGGGTTTCAGTCATTTTTCAGGATTTTTGCATCATTTTGTATCGGCCAAATTAGCCAATGGTGAGGGTGCTAAAGAGAATACTCTTCGTACACAACGCACTAAAGTAAATAATTGTTAATAGCATTCTTCTCTAAGGCTATAGGGCATTGCCAAATATAAAAACAAACCCTGCCTGGAAGATGGTTCTGAAATGGTTGTGTTTATCCTAGAATCTGGCCCACGTGATCAAGCTATTGTCTTGACTCATTTGGCTGTACTTGTGTTGTTTTTGGCAGACTGCTGATAAATAAACTCTGGATCGCTTTCTCCCTGAGTCATTCACACCTTAACACCTTCGTGCCAGCGGTGCCTAAACATTGTCTGACCATTCTGGTTTACCCTTTCAATGCTGAGGATACTTTCGTCCAAAGAACAATGACGCAAAGATTTTTGATAATCATCCAAACGCTGTCATGTTGGTACTCATTGGAAAGCTCTTGCGGAGTGCTCTCAGATGAGTACCCATTTGCCAGGGTTTCAGTAATTTTTCAGGATTTTCGCATCATTTTGTAGTGGCCAAATTAGCCACCAGCCGCATAAGGGTTAAACACTCTCCTAGAGTGGCTCCATATGATAAATTCCACACCTCTTTAGTCACAGATTGACACAAACGTTGCCTGGAAACTGCATGTAATTAACAATGGAACAATTATGATAACACATCCTTTTTTTCAAACTGCAACATATATTTAATACTTAAGTGTCTTTATGTTCTTGATTTTAAAGAACAATTGGTGAAACATC
>OZ012692.1:1461332-1513432 GCA_963942565.1 Maea johnstoni | reverse complement strand
TCTCTGTGTCTCGCTCTGCTCTTCCTCTCTCTCTCTGCCTCTGGCTCTCTCTGTCTCTCTCTGTCTGTCTCCTGTCTCTCTTTCTCTTTCCCCTCTCTCCTCCTTCCTCTCTCTCTCTCGCTCCCTCTCTCTCTCTCTCTCTGTCTCTCTCTCTTTCTTTCTCTCTCTCTCTCTCTCTCTCTCTCTCTCTCTCTCTCTCTCTCTCTCTCTTTCTCTCTCTCTCTCTCTCTCTCTCTCCTCTCTCTCTCTCTCTCTCTCTCTCTATTTCTCTCTCTCTTTCTCTTTCTCTCTCTCTCTCTCTCTCTCTCTCTCTCTCTCTCTCTCTCTCTCTCTCTCTCTCTCTCTTCTCTCTCTCTCTCTCTCTCTCGCTCTCTCTCTCCTCCTCCTCCTCCTCAGAGTTTTTGGGCTTGCATGCATGAACAGTGTACCCCACAAACATCACGCCAGCCTACAGGGTTCACTGGGAACTGCTGAAAAACACATGAAACTGCTCTGCGCTCCATTTATAATGGGGTTCACAGTGCGGACAGAGAGACCTCCAGCAGTAAAGGAGACTGGCAACAACTTAATAGCTTATTTTTGAATTGCTGTCATTATTTTCTCACAAAAAATTTCTTGGTAAGAAATATTATTTGTAATTTTGAAATAAACAAGTATGTAACTTTGGTGACAATCAACATGTATAGAATTTCACAATTCTCACAGAGTAAACATGTTTTATAAAGGTATTCGGTTTAGAGTCTTGTATCCACCGAAGTGCTCACACGACCTTCCTCCCCTAGCAGGCACTGTACACACGGAAACCATTTCAATCCCCCAGGGGATATTCCAGAGCAACTGGCAGCATATAGCGCACACACTCTAAGCACTGCCTTATTTATGCTAGGTACCCATTATACAGCTGGGTAGACTGAAGCAATATGGGATAAACTATGTTGCCCAAGAACAGACCAAAGTGCCCGAGGCGGCCGGGATTCGAACCAGCGACCCTCTGATTACCAATCCGACACCTAACCAACTGAGCTACTTTGTCCCCATATAAAGGAGACAAATATAAATAATAAAAAACTTATATAAAAGAAAAAAATGAGTCATAATTTCAATTTAAAACCATAATAACAGCTCTGCTTTGGATAGTAACTACTGGAAACGGGAAAATATTGCTTAATTTCAAATTTACTGAATTCATTGGACCTACCAGAAATGAGAGGGACTAAGAGGGTCTACCTCTATGGCTGAGCAGTCTACTCACCCCAACACTGGGTTCTGGGTTCAAATCCTAATTAAAACATCCACGAAAGCTATCATTGACCCTGATTTCACATTTCCAATCCAAAACAACAGTACAGTTAACTACAAACAGGTCATGTTTTAGCTCAGATGGCCGAGAAACCAAGAAAGCAAGGATAAACAATTCCTAAGTCTGAGATCGCCCAGCAGTGCTAAGTGGCCAGCATCCAAGAAAGCTGCCATTGACCATTTTCCACCTAAATGTGACCTGGTCTCCTGTACAGTCAGGATTTTGGCCGAGAAACCAAGAAAGCGAAGTCAAGTTTGAGATCGCCCAGAAGTGAAGAGTGGCCAGCACCTGTGATGATGTGCGTGCCCTCATGGATGCACACACACACATGTGGTTGCCCGCGCTCAGGGACCGCTAAGATGGAAGCTTTGATCCCGCAGCATCAAATGAGTCCAGGTTGCTCATCGAGGGCAGAACCGTGTTCTGGTCCAACGTTATCCAAACATCTCATCTACCTCCTACTCAGTGGTCTATCAGTGGACACACCAACAGGCAGACCTGCACATCAAAGGACTTATGCTACTGCTCTCCACAAATCATCACTGCATTCACTTAACCCTTCCAATGCTAAAGCTACTTTTGAATAATGCACAAGAATGCAAAGATTTTTGAAAACCATCTAAACCCTATCATGTTGTTGCTCATTGGATAGCTCTCAAAGAGTACTCTCAGATGAGTACCCATATGCTAGGGTTCCAGTTATTTTTCAGGTTGTTTACATCATTTTCCATTGGCCAAATTAGCCACCAGCGGCATAAGAGTTAACCCTTAAGCTGCTGGTGGCTAATTTGGTCAATACAAAATGATGCATCAAACCTATAAAATGACTGAAACCCTGGCACACGGGTACTCATCTGAGAGTACTCAGTGTACAGAGTACAGTACATTACAGAGCTATTCAATGAATACCAACATGACAGGGTTTATATGGTTTTAACAAGGATGCAAAGATTTTTTTAAAACATCTAAAACATGTCATGGTGGCATTTATTAGCTAGCTCTAACAGAGTACCCTCAGATGAGTACCCACCTAACAGGGTTTCGGTCATTTTCCAGGTTTTTTTGCATCATTTTGCACAGGCCAAATTAGCTATCAGCAACACAAGGGTTAACCCTGTCATGTATGTATTCATTAGATAGCTCTATCAGAGTACTCTCAGATGAGTACCCATCCAAATAAGTTTCTAACTTTTAGTGTATATATCCTGTGTCTGGTTAGAATTCTATTGCATAGCAGTTAATGACTCTCCATCTAGTCACTATTAAATATGATTTTTTTGTGTGCCAAATGCTATGTAATACACATCTTACTAGACCGAATAAAATCAAATCAAATCAAATCCGTCATTTTTCAGCTTTTTTGCATTATTTTGTATTTGGTAAAATTAGCCACTAGCAGCATAAGGGTTAAAATTGCTCTGGAATAAAGGCTCACTTCAAGAAATATTAGCATTATTTGGTGAGCAGCAGAATAGTTTTAGAAACTACTAGGACCCTATCACATGCTGTAAGGATTAGACACATGCTGATCTAACAAACTACTTGCAGAAGTAGTAGCGCCCCATACAGGGTGCCCAGCCACACCCTCGGTACCCCATATCAGGGTGCTCCTTTAATCCTCTTGATAGCATGATGATACCCACATGCACCCACACACAGGGCCCAACACAAACCAAATGTATGATAGCCCAGTAGCACTTAAACATTAATGCTAGCTACAGCCAGAAGTAGCCGGACATTTTTGGTGGTATGTTTCAAGCAAGGGCATAGGTAGAAAATATTTCAGAACTGTACAAGCAATTTTCCTTCAAATACTTAACCCATTAATGCTTAAGAGATTTGCTTTAATTTTTTCGTCTGGATCTATGATACTTTTGATAATAACTTATGAATTCTGAAAGATTTTACAAAATATTTGAAAGAGAGTTGTAAGTATTATTCTGAATAACATTCCTCCTTCAAATATTTTTCTAACTTGGCTTTTGCCTGCAAGATTTTATTAAAATCGTCAGGCAGTTTTGGCCGCTGTGAGCATTAATGGGTTAAACAAACAAGTTATTGTCTAATGTATCACTGAGTCTGCTAAGGAATACCTGTATAGGATTTTGTGAACATTATATACAGAAGATACTGATGAAATCTTTCCAATATTTGTCTATTTTATTTCATTAACGCCCATGGAATCTATAAGCTCTGCTAGCTTTTGACGATGTCTCTCTAAAAAAGCAATTTTCAGAAAATATTTGAAAGAGAAATATTGAATGAATTCAAACTCACAGCTCTCCTTTAAATATTTTGTGAATGTAGGATTAATTCCAAAGTTATTTTAAAAAGTTATTTTGTCAAGGAGATGTCAAGACATGAATGGGTGTACTGGTTTACCACTACTACTACTATAGTTTGATACTGATACTGTCAGGCACATTAGCTTTCACTGCAAATTATCCGGAATCAACTTGTATGGTTATTAAAAGAGATTAGCAGATGCAGCTAATGTTAAACAATTGGTTGATAACAAAAGTATTTTCATCATACATCATTCATTAATATAGAACATTTTTTTTCAAAAATCTAGCCAATGGATTTTTATTCTAAATGCATTCCTTCATCATGGTACAAAGATGCTTCACAGGTGGGGAACATCAGCTGATGATGATGATATTTTAATCCTCACAGATTGAGGGATAATCTATTAACTAAGTGAGACCAGGATGATTGGTATTCCGAGAAATGACCCATCCTGTCGTTAATGGCAACAGGATAAACAAACAAATGCTACAGGTCTGGAAACTGATAAATCACCCATCCTAACTAATGTGGTCACTACTCCATAGGCATCATCATCATCATGATTTGGGAATATATATATCTTTCTTAATGTACAGTACATGGTGGCATAACAGGAAGGCAGTTTTTTTATTCTAAGTGTTAATTTTGAATGTTAACTTAAATTTTTAATTTCAATTTTAATTTCATTTTTAATTTCAATTTTGATTTTAGGTGTTTAATTCAGGGGCGGTGACAATTTGTTAATTTTGTTAATTTTGAGGGTAAAATTTGATTTTTAGTTACAATCCTAATTTTAAGTGCGTAATTCAGGGCAAAGACAATTTGTTAATTTCATCAATTTTGAGTGTTGAATCAGGAACAATTTATAAATAGTTCCTGGTTAAATCTAATTTTGAATTACAATTTTAATTTTGAGTGTTAAACTCAGGGTCAGTGACAGTCTGTTAATATTGTTAATTTTGTTAGTTTTGAGTGTAAAATTTAATTTCTGAATTTCAATTCTGATTTTAAGTGTTAAATTCAGGGGCGGTGCCAATGTGTTAATTTTGAGTGTAAGATTTAATTTTTAATTTCAATTTTAATTCTATTTTTGAGAGTTAAATTCAGGGGCGGTGAATATTTGTTAATTTTGTTAATTTTGATTGTTAAATTTAATTTTTAATTTCAATTCTAATTCTAAGTGTTAAATTCAGGGGCGGTGCCAATATGTTAATTTTGAGTGTTAGATTTAATTTTTAATTTTATTTTTAATTCTATTTTTGAGAGTTAAATTCAGGGGCGGTGACTATTTGTTAATTTTGATTGTTAAATTTAATTTTTAATTTCAATTCTAATTCTAAGTGTTAAATTAAGGGTGGTGACAGGTGAGAAATGAAGGGGTTCATTTTTTTATTTTGAATAACAATTGAAGGGTTCATTCAAAACAATGAAAATGGTATTTAGAAATAATTTAAATAGACTTGATATCAACCTATTCATACCTGTTAATTAGTGCCCAAAACTGCCTGACTATTTTGGTGATCTCTCTCTAGCATAAGAAATTTTCAGAAAATAATAGGAGAAATAATCTATCAAAATCCAACCCACAACTCTCCTTCAAATAACTTGTGAATTCGTAATTAATCCCATAGTTATTTTCAAAAGGATGAAAGTTCCATACGACTCTTAATAATTGTCAAGGAGATCTCCAGGCATGAAAGGGTTAAGGTCTGTGTATTGATAATGAAGGAGCATCAAACCCTCAACATATATATATATATATATATATATATATATATATATATATATATATATATATATATATATATATATATATATATATATATATATATATAAATATATATATATATATATATATATATATTTATATATATATACATACATATATATATATATATATATATATATATATATATATATATATATATATATATATATATACATATACATATATATATATATATATATATATATATATATATATATATATATATATATATATATATACATAATTATAATAACAATAATTATAATGATATTAATACTACTACTACTACTACTACTAATAATAATTAATCTATCTATCTATATCAGCTAAAATTGTACTTGAGATGATTATTTTTAATTTCTCTATGGCGTAGGGTGGAAAGGGTCAAACGTTTCTTGAACGGGCTGATAAACATGGCTATTTGATGACCCACAGCTTGCTATCACTATGTACAGTAAACCAACACTTGTGGGGTTCAAAATTAAATCTTAACCAATTAATGCTTGAGAGTTCCTCTAGAAATTATTGTCTGGATATATAATACTTTTGATAATTACTTTGAGATTGAGAATGCTTTTACAAAATATTTGAACGAGAGTTGTTGGTAATGTTCTGATCAACATTTCTCATTCAAACATTTTTCTAACTAAGCTTTTCCCTGCAAGAATCTATTAAAGTTATACGGCTGCTTTTTGCCATTTTAAGCATTAATGGGTTGACAGATACAATTGTACTCTGCTAACAGGGGGTTCAAAATCAGAGATAAGCCCTGAGGCTCTGTATACTCCACTCTCTATTATAGATTATTTCAAGTCGGTAATAATTTTACATAGTAAACACGAGCTGCCAGGGCTCTTGGCCGACTAAATGAAGGGGTTCTGCAGTTTCTGGGGCTTGAAATGAACTCTTTACAAGAGATCAGAAGCCTGGGCTCGAAATTGTTGTCCTGAAGTTTCAGTGGATCACCATTGAGCCGCTCAATTCTCTAAAGGTGGTAAGTTGGTCAAGTGCTTAGCATGCTTGACTGCGGCACAGACAATCCGGGTGCAATTCCCGGTGGGGGCGCGAAAAAAATAAATTTCTATTTCCTTGCTGCTTTCCAGTGCTTAGGATGGCACTTTAAGCTTGTGTTTCTTGTAATTGATATAGTGACTTAACCCTTCCAATGCTGAGGCTACTTTCGTCCAAAGCACAAGGACGCAAAGATTTTGGAAAACCATCTAAACCCTGTCGTATTGGTATTCATTGGAAAGCTCTTGCTGAGTACTCTCAGATGAGTACCCATACGTCAGGATTTCAGTTGTTTTTCAGATTTATTGCATCATCTTGTATTGGCCAAATCAGCCACCAGCAGCAAAAGGGTTAAACTAAAGATTACTTTATTTTACTCTACTTATCAACTTTAGGGCTCAAAAACAATTCTCTGCAGTTTCCGATATCAACTCTAGGGCTCAAAAACAACTCTCTGCAGTTTCAGTAGATGAATCCTGGTCCTTAAAATCAACTCTAAGCAGTTTAAGACAAGAGGAACTCTGGGGCTTAAAACAAACTTTCTACAGTTTCAGTAGATCAACCCTGGTGTTCAAAATCAACTCTCCACAGGTTTAGATGACCACAATTGAGGCTCAAAACCAGCAAGAATACCTGGCTCAAAAAGGTTCAATAGCATATTTCTAAGAATCGACAATCCTCTAAAGATACTTCGATATCTTTTGATTTTCTTAGATCAACTTTGTGTTTTTACATTTTACTTTTTTATTTTCCATATAGGAGTATTTTATTTTCCATATAGGAGTATTGTATTTTCCATATAGGAGTACTGTATTTTCCATATAGGAGTATTGTATTTTCCATATAGGAGTATTGTATTTTCCATATAGGAGTATTGTATTTTCCATATAGGAGTATTGTATTTTCCATATAGGAGTATTGTATTTTCCATAAAGGAGTATTGTATTTTCCTTATAGGAGTATTGTATTTTCCATATAGGAGTATTGGATCTCTTGTTAGCAGGCTCTCAGGAATGTCGTGGTGGCGTTTGTACATACAAATGGCTGCTGTCTCGATAGGAGGCACACTTGACCAATCAAAATCCTTATCTCATCCCTGCATCAGATAAACATGTGACCACAAAACCTCAACCTACCCTGCTACAAACCAGCTCTGACTCTTGATCGACTCTCCAGCCATCCTGAGCCACCCTGACTCACCAGACCACACACAGATTAACAATTCTGCTGCTGCTGGCTGATTTTGCCAATACAAATTGATACAAAAATGCTGAAAATGGCTGAAATCCTGGCATATGGGTACTCATCTGAGAGGACTCTGTGAGAGCTTTCTAATGGATACCAACATAACAGGGATTAGATGGTTTTCAAAAAGTTTTGCATCCTTGTGCTTTAGATGATAGTAGCCTCAGAATTGGAAGGTTTAAGTACCATGCACTAAAATACTACTAATATCCTTTATCAAATTTAAAAAAAAATAGGCAAGTACAATACACCAAAAATACTACTTCAGCTAATTCAAGAATAATTTGATTGCTAACTGTGTTTAACCAAATGCTTATGATGTCTCATAAGCTTTTGGTTTAACCCTTTCCATTCTGACTCATCAGACCACACAGAGATTCTACACCAACAAAGGCTTTAATAAAGACAATACATAAAAATACTACTAAAAACTCTTCATCAAATTGAGAAAATTTTAGTAGCTTAGGCTGTGTTTTACCCATTAGATTCTGGAGTTTTTACATGGTTTGACACACACAGAAATATCTTGATGATGAAGAAATATTTTGAGAAATGTTTGATTGTAAGTTGCTGTTCCTGTTGGACTTTAAAATCCTTCTTCAAATATTTCTCTTTTTGAAATATTATCCTTATTTATTAATGTAAGGCATTGTATGAGCTACTGAAGCAAAGGGTGTTCCGACTGTTCCCTAAACCCATATGCCAGGGTTTCAATCATTTTTCAGGTTTTTTGCATCCTTTTTTATTGGCAAAATTAGCCACCAGCAGCATAAGGAGTAAAAAAACATATATCTGATCCTACCACCTCCTTCAATAGATAGTACGTCTTTGGTTGAACTAAGATATATGTGCTGTGTCACCCTTTCCTTAAAATTTGTTTATGTTATTCTATTCACAATTTGCCAAGTCATAAATTTCCTTATTTTCTTTCAGAAATGAAACCTACAGATGACCCTACCATCTCAGAAACACAGGAACAATATTTTCCTAGGTATGAGTTTCAACCACATGATTCTAATTCCTAGACCCCTTCACCTTTTATGTTATTTCTCCAAATATGCCATCCAGTTTCCCCACTGACAGCAGCAGTTTCCATGACAACTTCTATTGTTTTAATAACCTTTATCAACAACTTGCCCGAAGTAAGCCAAAAACATCTACAGCCTATAGGATGCTGACCTTTGAATGATGCTTCAGGGTTTGTGTTTGTGCAGAGACCGTGATTTAATATATTTATTCAGGGTTCACCTACAAATTTCCCCTTCTCTTCCTCTGGACATCTAATTATCTTATACTGCAGCAGCCTTGTCTTTAATTAACACCAAGATACCCTCCTGAAAAGTGACCTCTGGATAATAGAATAACTTTGAAAACAACTTCATTATGAAGTCCAAATACAGTTTTATCAGTATTTCTCCTTCAAATATTAAACCTTAATTTTGGCAGAAAAAGTGACTATAATCATAAAACAAACAAAAGCACTACAAAAACAATAGTCAATTATTATGGCATTAAATTAATAAAGGCATGTCAGAGGCATGTAAACATACATGTTACTAATTGTTCTTATCGCTGCCAATCAATCCAATCATTTTCTATTATAGATATGTTTGAATGAATTAACTAAATCAAAAGAACAACCCCTCCTTAATCAACTTCTAATAATTGAATGCTAATTACAATTATCAAATAAATGCAACTCACTTTATTAATCCGGGGTTAAAAGTCTCAATAATGGAAATCATTACTCAATCTGAACAAATGTTATAGAAGATTATCCATGGTTGGGTGGATGACTTGATCACACCATGATTAACAGATGTGTCAGTGATAAGTGTCCTATTCCACCGATGGTCTACTTACATGGATTAGAAAGTCCACTTATGGTAGACATATGAGCAACACTGAGAGCTGGGGGTTCCATTTATCCTTATGCTGCTGGTGGCTATTTTTGCCAATACAAAATTATTCAAAAAAGCTGAAAATGACTGATACCATGGCACATGGGTACTCATCTGAGAGCACTCGGTGAGAGCTATCCAATGAATACCAACATGACAGGGTTCAGATGGTATTCAAAAATCTTTGCATCCTTGCATGTACGATGGACGAAAGTAGCCTTAGCATGGGAAGGGTTAACCCGTTCATACCCAAAACAGCCAAAAAAACATCTGGAAGCTGACGATATCTCCTTTCAGAGAAGCATCTTTTAGAAGATATCTAAAAGAAACATTTTCATTTGCTGCCAGCCTTCAACTCTCCTTCACATATGTTGTTAATCTAAGCTTTATTCTTAGGATTACCCCAAAAGTAGCTAAGATCCAGACGACTTTTGTCAAATGGAACTCGTATGAGTGTTCAAGTATAAATGTGTTAAAACGATTACTTATTCCTGATGCTCAAAACTGAACCAGCTTCACAGCTTGGCAAATGGAATCCATGCAACCAAGTCAATATTCTGAGCTCTAAAGGGAGCCTTTCCTGTGATGTTGCTGGTCCTACTGTTGAAACTTATAGGTCATCATATCCATAGGTTGCTGAATCTACCGTAAATTCTTGGAAATCTCGGCCGCCCTAGGAATCTCGGCCACTATAATCAATGTACAAAATAATTATTGGGGAATCTCGCCCACCCTCGATCCATCCAAGGACACATTTCACCAAAAGTCGGCCACCAAGTAAATTTCTTTGATATAAGAAAAAAAAAGTTAGATTTCCAAAGTTTGCGATTGATTTTAGATTATTAAAGATAGTTTCTAGTGCCTATATCCGCCAAAAGACGATCGGTGCGAAACCGGAAGTAGGTATCGTATCCCTGCGTGTAGAGTGGAATACAGCTTGTGCGGCGCCATTTCGAAATAAGACACCTTGTCAACAACTTGAACAAGTATAATTCAATGCGTAGTTGACGTGCGGCAGCAAGAATAAACATGTAAACAACATACAAGGGAGGCAAGTTACTTTACAAGTTTATATAGCAGGTCAGGTAGGTGTACAATAATGATTTTGTGGGGGAAAATTGTGTTCTTGTTCACGAAGTTAGCGATCGATTTTCCATCTAGCTTTCGTTTCAATTAAATTGACAATTGATAATATCGGCCAAAGTGAAAGACGTTTCAATTTACGAAGTTTCCGATTGATTTTAGATTATAAACTAACATCCCTAGTGTCCCTACACACAAAAAATGTGACAAGTTTTTTCTTGTCAAAACCTTGTCATATTGACAAGTTAAGGCTCGTCAAGTACGCTGACGAGTTTTTGACAACCCTGCAAAGTGGGTTGTCAAAAACTAGTCAAAAGGTCGTCAACTACGTATCCCATAATGCACTGCTCAACTCAGAACGAGGCTCTAATGGAGGACAAAGGAGCTGAATCAAAGTAATTACTGTATTTCATATCCATTCAATATCTACTTAAATATGATCCATCTTGCAGTATTTCTCAATAACATATTAAACAAACTGACTATTTTGGACATGCAGGTATTTTAGGAATGTTTTGAGTGCAATGTGAAGCATATTTTCAAATGTGGAATTATTGTTTTCTTTTTTGTCAAAATTAGTTTATAAATGTGCATATATCTCCAATTTGCCACTGCAAGATCCAGTATTGAACTTTTGGGTCAGTAATTTTTATTGTGTCCTTTTTGGCGTTTTTTTTGGGAAATAAATCAAAATAATTTGAAACTGACATATATTGCTTTGTTCTACTTGACGACCTTTTGACAAGTTTTGCCACAGAAACTCGTCTTGACAAACGTAAACTCGTCGTTTTGGGCACCATCGAAATGACGACCCAAAACTTGTCAATATGACAAACTTTTGACAAGTTTTTGAGCCCAATATTTTTTGTGTGTATATCTGCCAAAACACACCGGCTCCGAAACCAGAAGTAAACACATCGATCTCATGGGCTGTGCCATTTTTGGAAGTTGAATGCGCTGGGTAGCGTGCGGCAGCAAGAATAAACAAATAAACAACATACAAGGGAGGCAAGTTACTTTATTAGTATATATAGCAGAGGAATGACAAGTCAGGTAGGTGGACAATAAGGGTTTTGTGGGGGAAAATTATATTCTTGTGTACGAAGTTAGCGATCGATTTTCAGTTCCATCTACATCATAGTACATGTAGCTTTCGTTTCAATTGATAATATCGACGAATCTCGGCCACGGTGTCTGACATTTGATCGCTATTTTCAGTAAATTTCGGCCACCATCAGCCAACGAAAATCGTAATTAATAAAAAGTGTCCGAGATTTGCGAGAATTTACGGTAGCCTATAATAAGTCTATCTAAATAAATGTATTGTTGTAATGTTGGTTAAGTCCCAATTAGATAACCCCTGCTGCCAGGATGCCATATCCACTGGTGCAGATAATCTAACATCCTAGTTTCCCATTACAATACAATAAAAACTTACTATCAGTTATTTACATAATGAGAAGGCTGCCTCCATGGCTGAGTGCTACAGTATACTGCTTCATGACTTTTCACCATGTCTTCACTGTATAGGTTTGAATCCCATCCAGGGTATGTGAGAAAGTTGCCAGTGACTTTGGGTTAGGCGCTGGTTTTCGCCGGGGGCTCTGGTTTCCTCCACAAGTTACAACTGGCTAGTCACGACTTAACCCCAATATGGCAGAAAGTGACGAAAAATGAAATTCCAAAATTCACCGTGTCTCATCACTGCACGGTCAATTTTGGAGAAATCTCACGGACAAAAACATGTTTTTGAGAAAAATATTTGATGGCGAAATGTTAAACAGAAGAACAATTGAAATCTTAAACACCCTCTCATCATATAAACACAGGAAATAGAGCTCTTTTGTTGCAGAAACGATTAAGGTTATATGTGAATATTTTAACCCTTAATTATCCTTAATAATTAATTATTATTGTATGGCAAAACTAGAGAGAAGACACTTTCACTGTGAAAGTAAATATAGGTGAACAATCGAACCCTCAAACATCAGTTCATTAAAAGGATGGGTCATTATCATTATCATATTTCCATTTATATAAAAGATCCCTTTAAACTGAAAAAAAACCCTGATCTGCTATGATGATAAGGACTGGAACTGGAACTGTCAACTTTTTTAGACACAGGATAAACAAAAATCTGTACATGTTAAAGAGACAAGACACGTGTGTAGAAGGATGCATGCAGGGTATAAACTACTTGAATTGGAGAATCTCTGAGCATTCTTCTCAGAACATCGCCACCATCTGCTACATAATAACACACCCGTATCTATGGCAACCGCATCCTTTCTTGCATGATAGAATTCTAGACAAAACATGGCTTGAATGCTGCAGCTTGACAATACTAGCGGAGGAATGGCATTCCTGGGGGAGCACACACAGTGCTGCAGCTTGACAATACTAGCGGAGGAATGGCATTCCTGGGGGAGCACACACAGTGCTGCAGCTTGACAATACTAGCGGAGGAATGGCATTCCTGGGGGAGCACACACAGTGCTGCAGCTTGACAATACTAGCGGAGGAATGGCATTCCTGGGGGAGCACACACAGTGCTGCAGCTTGACAATACTAGCGGAGGAATGGCATTCCTGGGGGAGCACACACAGTGCTGCAGCTTGACAATACTAGCGGAGGAATGGCATTCCTGGGGGAGCACACACAGTGCTGCAGCTTGACAATACTAGCGGAGGAATGGCATTCCTGGGGGAGCACACACAGTGCTGCAGCTTGACAATACTAGCGGAGGAATGGCATTCCTGGGGGAGCACACACAGTGCTGCAGCTTGACAATACTAGCGGAGGAATGGCATTCCTGGGGGAGCACACACAGTGCTGCAGCTTGACAATACTAGCGGAGGAATGGCATTCCTGGGGGAGCACACACAGTGCTGCAGCTTGACAATACTAGCGGAGGAATGGCATTCCTGGGGGAGCACACACAGTGCTGCAGCTTGACAATACTAGCGGAGGAATGGCATTCCTGGGGGAGCACACACAGTGCTGCAGCTTGACAATACTAGCGGAGGAATAGCATTCCTGGGGGAGCACACACAGTGCTGGCTCAGTTCTCTCAGAGGAACGGCATTCCTGGGGGAGCACACACAGTGCTGCAGCTTGACAATACTAGCGGAGGAATGGCATTCCTGGGGGAGCACACACAGTGCTGCAGCTTGACAATACTAGCGGAGGAATGGCATTCCTGGGGGAGCACACACAGTGCTGCAGCTTGACAATACTAGCGGAGGAATGGCATTCCTGGGGGAGCACACACAGTGCTGCAGCTTGACAATACTAGCTGAGGAATGGCATTCCTGGGGGAGCACACACAGTGCTGCAGCTTGACAATACTAGCGGAGGAATGGCATTCCTGGGGGAGCACACACAGTGCTGCAGCTTGACAATACTAGCGGAGGAATGGCATTCCTGGGGGAGCACACACAGTGCTGCAGCTTGACAATACTAGCGGAGGAATGGCATTCCTGGGGGAGCACACACAGTGCTGCAGCTTGACAATACTAGCGGAGGAATGGCATTCCTGGGGGAGCACACACAGTGCTGCAGCTTGACAATACTAGCGGAGGAATGGCATTCCTGGGGGAGCACACACAGTGCTGCAGCTTGACAATACTAGCTGAGGAATGGCATTCCTGGGGGAGCACACACAGTGCTGCAGCTTGACAATACTAGCGGAGGAATGGCATTCCTGGGGGAGCACACACAGTGCTGCAGCTTGACAATACTAGCGGAGGAATGGCATTCCTGGGGGAGCACACACAGTGCTGCAGCTTGACAATACTAGCGGAGGAATGGCATTCCTGGGGGAGCACACACAGTGCTGCAGCTTGACAATACTAGCGGAGGAATGGCATTCCTGGGGGAGCACACACAGTGCTGCAGCTTGACAATACTAGCGGAGGAATGGCATTCCTGGGGGAGCACACACAGTGCTGCAGCTTGACAATACTAGCGGAGGAATGGCATTCCTGGGGGAGCACACACAGTGCTGGCTTTCTCTCAGAGGAATGTCCCTACAGCAGGCCACTGCTATATTATATACATTACAACACCTAAGTTGTAAAGGAAAAGGTATTCGGTTTATAGTCTTGTATAATCCACCGAAGTGCTCACACGACCTTCCTCCCCTAGCAGGCCTGTACACACGGGAACTATTTTAATCCCCTGGGGGATATTCCAGAGCAGTTGGCAGCATATAGCGCACAAGCTCTAAGCACTGCCTTATTTATACTAGCTTGGGTAGACTATGGCAGTATGGAATAAACTGTCTTGCCCAGGGACAGACCAAAGTGCCCCGGCCGGGAATTGAACCAGCGACCAACTGATTACTAGTCCGACACCTAACCAACTGAGCTACTTTGTAACCCTTTCATGTCATGCCTATCAGCCTCAAAGCTTATTCAAAAAGGTACTGGCCCCGTAGTACCAGTAACACCTAAGATCTACTGGTCCTGTAAAAAGTTATATACATATATATATGTATTGTTTTTGCATTCTTGTTGGGGTGCATCATAAAGTTTCTCCTTGGACATGAAGCAAAATAATTCTTGAATAGTAAATATCCCCTGAAAGTACAGTTCTTGATATTTTTGAAAATGTTTACTGTCCCAGTAGGACCAGTTGAGGTCTGTTTTTACTGGCCCAAAGTACTAATGCTTCACTTTTAACTAATATCTCAAAAGCCTATCTATTTTGGTAATATCTTTGTGAATAGAACATTTATTTTGAAAATATCTGATGGAGATATGTTTAGCCAAACCAAATCCATGAATCTCCTTCAAATATTTTATGACTAAAAGCTTAATTCTTCAGAAACTTTCAAAAGTATAAAAAGTCCAGACAATATTTAACCTTGAGGAGATTTACAGGCCAGAAAGGTTTAACCCTTACGCTGCTGGTGGCTAATTTAGTCAACATGACATAATGACAATAAGCTGAGAAATGATTGAAACCCTGGCAAATGGGTACTCATCTGATAGTGCTCAATGAGAGCTTTTCAATGAATACCAACATGATAGGGTTAAGATGATTTTCATAACTTTTTGCTTTTTAGTGCATTAGACGAAAGTAAGATCAGCAGGGAATGCGGGGAGTGATTGAGTAGATAGGTAAAGAGTCCGTGCCTGACACTCTTGGTTAGCTTTACAGCACTTGTGCTAATTAGTTACCGCTGGTGCAACCTCTACTCTAGTACTACTACTATGTCATAACTTACTCTCACAAACACACACACACACACAAATATACACAGACACACCAAGATAAATTCCTAGGCTTTTTACCCAAGGTTTAATGCCCAGACATGAAATACAAGAGTGTGTAATATACTGCAAGTTTGTAGTTTTTTCAATTACTGGAAAGTTCTGCTATTTTGGGTACAATAGAGAGTATATAATTCTGGCAATACTTTCTTGTGTATTGACAATGTTGTTGCCTAGATCTCTGCATGATAAAGTTAGTTGTGGTCTGTTTTGAGGGCACTTGGAGGGCGTTGAGGACATCTCAAGTTGATAGGAACCCTCTTTTTAGCCAATTCATGCTTTTAATTCAATTATTTAAAGGAGAAATGGTAATCACAAAAAAAAACGCTCAAGCAAAATCATACAGCACATTCAATGCTCTTCATTGAGAGCAGTACACAGTTGGAAGTACATTCCTAGGTATAAAATTGGATGACAAACTGAAATTTGACATTCAAGTATCCTCAATGTGTAAGAAGGCTGCAAAACAACTTAATGCTCTTAAGAGAATTGGTCACCTCCTAGACCAATCCAGCAGACTGACAATTTTTCGCGCTTACATAATGTCAAATTTCAACTACTGCCCCCTTGTATATGGCACTTCTGCTCCAAGAAAAATCTCTCCAAGCTAGAGAGGATGCAGGAACGAGCCCTACGCTTTGTTTACAGGGATTACAAAATCAGCTATGAGGAGCTACTAGACCAGGCTAAACTACAAAGCTTACATCTAGGTAGACTAAGATCCCTAGCTACAGAGATCCACAAAGCTGTCCATGGAAGGGCCCCTCCCTATGTCAGCTCTCTTTTCACAGAGAGAGAATCGGAATACAGCCTTAGAAGAAACCACTCTCTAATATTACCCCCATATAACACCATCTCCTTTGGAAAGCAATCAATTAGATATACTGGACCTAAAGTATGGAAATCCCTACCTAACAACTTGAGACAAACAACATCACTAAAAGAGTTCAAAAACCTAATCTCAACCTGGTCTGGAACTAACTGTACCTGCTCTCTCTGCTGCTTTAAGTAATACCAGTAAACGAGCAGAAGTATCTGCTATTATACTTCAATATCACAAACGTATGTCCTGAAAGACTCATTGTCAATTTATGTGTGCAAACCCACTTCCCCTCTACTAGTCATTTATATTGCTGTTATACCATGTATGTTATATTTTGAATTGTTATTTTGTAGTCGGCCAAGAGCCCTGGCAGCTCGTGTTTACTATGTAAAATTATTACCGACTTGAAATAAAGATTATCTATCTATCTATCCTATATATATTTCTCACAAGCCTTTTTCATTAACTATGAGCATATTCATTACTAGCCAGAAGTTGTTGATGTGGGGAAACTGGAGTACCCAGGGAAAACCACCAACTAACTTGAACTAGGTACTTAATTCATGCAGTAGTATTTGAGTATGACTGAAAATACATTTCAAATAATCTTATTTTCCAGATGCTCAAACTCATAAAAGAATAATTAGAACATTTAAAAGTTGATAGTCAAAATACATTTTCAACCAGTACCAGCCTGTGTTATAAGCTGAAACATGTGAAAAACTCATTGAGACATGAAGTCCTACTATCTATCTGACAAACATTCAGCTGTATTTGACCTAGAGTCAGTCACTACCATCAAGGCACTGGTAATCTGACACCACTGCTGTGGTTTGAACCATTGCCACGATAAGTATCCCAAAACCGCAGATGTGAGCACCCTTCTTGACATACCCAAAGGGCAGCACCCCAGATTTCCTTATGCACCCTGCAAGCGCCAACATAATCTGACCATAGTGACCCTGGGGTGTCAATCTGGCATCGCGCCAAGAAGACTTGGCACTTTGCCAAGCCAGAATCTTCTGTCATCTGTGGGGCATTAAGCGCCACTGGGTGAAGCCGCAGCGGTTTCGGTAAACCCCGCAAACCCGATGACTTTCAAACAGCAACTGGCAACCCTGACCCTACCATCGCCCCGTTATGGTACCCCGCCACCCCGCTGGTACCCCGGGCTGCAGGGGAAAGTGGAAAACAAATCAGGGGTCCCCCTTCTTGGGTTTCGGTAGATCATGCCCAATGCACAGGCCTCATTGATTGGTAAACACACACAGAGTAATAGAGTGAGTGTGCTAGGTCAGAGTACAACACAGAGAATATTAACCCTGTCAGTAAAATAGGGGGCAAACACAACTAAGGCCTAAAAAAAGAAATTGTTTGTTTCCTGTAACGGTACGAAAAAAATAGGGTAGGTAGGTCGGTCAAAAAAAAATTTGCATTATTATTTTTGGGTCAAAAATGTGTGTTTTATGCATGTTTTACGTTTATTGGGAGTTGGGAGGGCAGAAAAAGGTTTTTTTTAAATTAAAACTTAATAGGGTAGGGTTACAGGAAACAAAAAACTTTTCTTTTAGGCCTAACTACCTGAGAAATTTGAGAAGCTAGATTAAGGCAACATGGAAAGATGTACTCAATTTATTTCTCTATTTTTACAATAATGCAACATGAAAGAATGCATTCAATTTATTTCTCTATTTTTAAGATGATAATGCAACATGAAAGAATGCATTCAATTTATTCCTCTATTTTACAATAACAATGCAACATGGAAAATATGCATTCAATTTATTTCTCTATTTTTACGATGATAATGCAACATAAAAAAATGCATTTAATTAAGTTGTTTTTATAATAATAATGCAAAATGAAAAAATGCATTCAATTTATTGCTCTATTTTTTTATATCTCCATTATTTATTTTCTACAACATACCAAAATCATTGTATCATATGAATAAGTACACATGAAAAAAAAATGCAACTACTCATTTATTTTCATTGTAAAAGTTTTTGACAAGAATCATGTTGTTTACTATGAGTGACCAGTGTCCTGCTGATACCAGTGGCTCAAGACTGACCATCTCAATCAGTGGTCAGTCAGAGGTACATAGGAATGCCCCACTAATGAGTGTAGGAATCCCTGGCAGTCCCGGAGAGGGGGGGGGGGGGGGGGGGGGAGATTTCAGCATGGTGTTGACACAGGCATTACATCACCAGCCATCAGAACAAGAATTCTCCAGTATTTGTGGTAGCGGTCTGCAGCGCTAAGATTGGGTAACGTTCCACAATTGCCGCCCATGCATCATACTAACAGCTAACAATTAGCAATGACTGCATCCCTGGGGGGGGGGGGGGGGGGGGGGGGGGGGGGGTGAGGAGGGGTATTGGGGGAATAAATTATTCCCATGAGACAAATATGCTAATGAACACTTTTGTTTGATTTGTGCAATATCAATTGTGAAAATGAATATTGGTTAAAAAATTCTCAAAGGATTATAATGCAAACGTATTGCCATTGTGAGTATGTTTTTGGAGTTGGTGAAATTGTCTATTTGATGATGTCCCTATGAGGGACAAATGGACTGGCCCACAAGTCTTGACAAGGACACCTAATTCCCTATCTCTGGGAGCACATTTTGGAGATATATTCTCATTATCAAGCTCATCAGTGGCTTTCATCAGCGCAAATCCTCCATTAATGAGTTACAGCACCAGCAGCAGTACCCCAGCACCCTGCAAACCCTGATGAAACCCCCAGCACCCTGCAAACCCTAATGAAAACCCCAGCACCCTGCAAACCCTAATGAAAACCCCAGCACCCTGCAAACCCTAATGAAAACCCCAGCACCCTGCAAACCCTAATGAAAACCCCAGCACACTGCAAACCCTAATGAAAACCCCAGCACCCTGCAAACCCTAATGAAAACCCCAGCACCCTGCAAACCCTAATGAAAACCCCAGCACACTGCAAACCCTAATGAAAACCCCAGCACCCTGCAAACCCTAATGAAAACTCTGGCCCAGAACCCGCAACAGCTTAAGACTAAGAGAGGGAGATGGAGGGAGCATGTGCTGTTTTCACTACAAACAGTAAGCAGGTACTGCCTCGCTACAATACTCTCCACATGGCACGGAATCTGGGGCATCTAGTCCCTCAAAAATGCAAACCCACCGAAAAAACACACCAAAATCGTCTTTTTCAACTGTGCATACCTTAATGCATGAAAATACAATTTTTGTGAGTTAATACTAAGTGTTCAACTTACCAGAACTTTTACTGTATCCGGCAGAATTAGTAGAGTAGGATTATGGTATAAATGTCCATTGAAAACAAGTTGCGGTTGGCATTGGTTGGGTATGCTGGCTTGTAGTAGTAGCCTAGTATTCCGTGGTGCGTGGTTGTGATATATTTGGCATGTAGGGGGGATGGTATTACGCCCGCCTGATAAGCAACACGCGCCACATCGCTTCCACTGACTGATGTCCAAGCCACCCGACCAAAAATGGATGGTGCCGTCCATTCATCCAGGGGGCGCTGGGTTGCTCCGTACCCTCCTCTTCGCCCTGTACCGAACCGGTACAACCAACTCCTTAAACCCCACTCCCAATCCAATTTCCAATATGTATTTCCTATCACCAAACCTGCAATAAAGAGAAGTTTATTTAAGAAAAAAGATGTGATTTTCCGCCATACCTCCCTCAGCGTATCTCTCAACAACATTTTTTGTCTTTAATAGCCTTCTGCCATTTTTTGAGTCCGCTGGAATCCCTGCTAATAACTGCTGCTGACAGCTTTAATTTCCTCCAAAATGCTCACTCCGGGGCCACAGCCGTAAGGAATTATAATTGTACCATGTATATAGCCCTACAGGGATGTCCTGTATGCTATAAAGATGGATGTACCTTGATGGAGAAAGCAGGGGTTTCTAAATTTAGCCTTGTAGTAAGAGGCTGAGATAAGGATACAACTTCTAGTACACCACACTTATTGATTGTTCATTGATAAAGTCTTATGAGGGCTTTTAGGAAAATTAAAGATATTATCAAAGCTATGATGAATGTGTTCTTTAAATCGGGTTTGAGGATGAGGCTGCTGATGAAAGAGTACAATGGTACAATACTACTAGTACTACTACTAGTACTAGTACTACTACTACTAGTACTACTAGTACTACTACTACTAGTACTACTAGTACTACTACTACTACTACTAATGATAATAATTATAATAACACTACTAATACTAATAATAATAATAATAATAATAATAATAATAATAATAATAATAATAATAATAATTATAATAATAATAATAATAATAATAATAATAATAATAATAATAATAATAATAATAATAATAATAATAATTAAACTTTACTAAAGTTAATATATGTATAAGTCCATCAATATTTTAAATAAATCTTCCTTACTGGTGTTTACCCCTACTGATTTCTTAAAAAGATGAATACGGTTAAATCCGTTAATTCTACAATATGCAATTTAAAGCCATTTCAGGAATATAAAGGAGAATAAGCAAATAACCCATCATATAAGTTGTGTTTTGTTGGCATGTTAAATCCATGCAATACAATGAAACATCAAATACATCAACACGCTCATAATTTCAGAGAACGAGCAATCTTTTCCTATAAATTGCAAATGGATTATATAATCCATGTTTTTTTAGTTGACCTCCAATGAAATAAGGTTTTATAACCTATGGGTGGAGTAAATTGCATTAATTTAGAAAATAATCTGGAGTGTAAACAAGGTCTGAGATCTTTAAAAATATATCATCAAATAGAGTCACATATAAAACATTGAAGGGAGAATGTTGAAGCCCAGCAAGATAACCACTTATAACTATTTCTCAAAACATTATATCTCATTAAAAAAAAGATGTATACAAGTTCAGCAATGTGTACACTGCAGATGCAAATTGGTTACTCCATTCACATCCGAGCTTCACCCTTGGTTTGACAGATTTCAAACAGCTTGATTCTACAGAGATATTTTGAGAAATATTTCACTGAGAGTTATTTCCCTTGCATGTTTAACAATACCTGTTCAGGTATTTTTTAACCATTGCCCTACTGTATAACTGGTACTTTTTACAGGCATTTGATTTTTACTATTTTTACACTTCCCATGATAGCGCTAAAATAAAGTGAAATGGTTAAATGCCAGTGTGTATTTTGGTGTTAACCCTTTCTGGTGAATCCTGTCAGCAGCAGCAGGAGACAGGAACCAGGATCCAGGCATGCTCTGACAGATGGCTTAACCCCTCCAATGCTGAGGCTAATTTTGTCTGAAGCACAAAGACACAAAGACACAAAGACATGATGGTATCCATTAGATAGCTCTCACTTAGTACTCACAGATGAGTACCCATGTGCCAGGGTTTTTCATTTTCAGTTTTCTTTTGCATCATTTTGTATTGGCCAAATCAGCCCCTAGCAGCATAAGGGTTAAAGCAGTAAGGGGGTGGCAGGAAGAATTTGTATATGTAATTATGTTTATTGTCACTTTTTTCCAATTCAGAGACAAAAAACTGGCAAGTCCATTGAAACTGGAGGAAGAAACCGAAGTACTCAAGGAAACCTACCACCTAAAGTCACTGGCAACTTCTCACATGCTATGAACAGGATTTGAAGAGTGTTGAGAGACAGTGTGCAGTCAGTGGCAACACTGAAGACCACTTGAACTGGATGTCAGGATCTTCTCAAGAGTTGTGTGAGGGGGTGAGGCTCATTGCTCATTGTGAATGGAAGAAGAAACTGGAGTGCCTAAGGAAAACCGCCGCCTAACCCTAAGTCACTGGCAACCTTTTTACATGCCACAAACAGGATTTGAACTTAGGCAGTGGTGATGGACAGCAAGCAAGCCTCAAATAGATACATATAGGGTAATCCTCCTATTATCAGCCTATTATCAGTGGCTCCAAAAAGTATGATCACATTACACCAGTTCTAAAAGATCTTCACTGGCTGCCCATCAGGAAAAGGATTGGATTAAGAGTCTGCTTTTGACTTTCAAATGCATGCAAGGATGTGCCCCTCTATACTTGAGGGAACTGTTAGTCAAACAAGCTAATACAAGGACTCTAAGATCAAACACTAAGAACTTATTACAGATACCACTCACTAATCTGAAAAGGTTTGGTGACAGAGCATTCTGTGCCTATGCACCACGCCTTTGGAATGAGCTCCCTGACAACATCAAGGCTGCTGATAGTGTGCAAAACTTCAAGAAACAGCTGAAAACATTGCTATTTCGAAAGGAGTTTAATTGACTATATGGACCATGACAACTGTCCAATGACTCTAAAGCGCTTTTGAACATTATAGGTGGAAAGGGCGCTATATCAAATATCAATTATTATTATTAGTAGTAGTAGTAGTAGTAGTACACCATCCCCCTCCTCCCGCCCCTCTTGACTAACTCCTGCTAAACTGTTCATGGAGTGGTCGCTAGGAATGTCATCAATAGTTGACAAATCAATAATTCTCCATTTTTACTTTGTCAATTAAATCGAATCGAAAGGTTGGGTATTTTCTACCCCAATTCTGTGTGTGTTTATTGATAAAAAATATATACTTTTTCCAGACATTTCCTGTTAGACTAATGCTAAGTAGAACTCTGATTAAATATTGAAGTATTCATTTTGGCTTTTTTAAGAGAAATTGGAAGAAACGGTGTACTTTACTTTAAGGGAAATGGCCGAGACACGGTGTATCAAATGAATCGAAACGATATTTTCGAAAAGAGTAGAGCAATTAATCAAATAAAAAAAGTGATATGAATGACATCCCTGGAGATGACAGGCAGGCAATGCATTGGCAGGATCCTGACACGAGGAGTGAGGGGAGGACAGCCAACTAGAGGAAAGCATTAAGAAGCTAACCTTGTGTATCTATTTGAGGCTCCTAGAGGATGTTAAATTGGCCACCGCTGCAGCTGCAACAGGTGCAGGCAACGACTTCCAGCCCAAAAACAACACAATCGCTTCATAAAACACAAAAAAATCCTGCCACGCAAGAAAAACAAGCTCCAGTCAATAAGAAAATGTGAAATGCTGTTTTTTTTCTACTCATCATTTATCATTTTTTTGCATGAAGTATTTGCCAAGTTCTTTTAGTACACCAAAATAAAGCAAATCATATCCAATACAAGTATCTTTAGATTGATTTATTGACTGATTGATTAATTTTCATGGTTTACCCACAAATTCAGTATAGAGTTTTAAAGTACTTTTTATACAACACAAGAGGAACGAGTGTTCAGATATGACTACACTAATACTTGGTGTACAGCAGGGGTCAGGCTTGGGCTGGAAACTGTGGAAGACCGCCGAGCTATAGGTACTCAAATCCTCATAGCCCAACTGAAAACTTTATAGCCTGACTAAATAATGAACAAAAAAGAGTTGTATTCTCTAATAAACTTAATATCTGTCTAATATATGTTTCATTCATTAGTTCAGCTTTTGAAGGGAATATTTTACAGGATGTTTAAGAGATATAATGGAGGTATATGTTGAAAATAGCAACATATATCATTGCCTTTGTAGGGCTACAAAGGCAAATATTATTATAGCTTGACACAATTTTCTGTAGCCATTGGCTATCGGGGTTGTGTCTAACTGGACCCCTAGTACAGACAACATTAGTGCTGACCACTGCTTCCACTACAGGCCTGACCGTTGCTTCCAAGACAATTAAGAGTGACCACTGCTTCTTAGACAGAACTGACCACTAGTTCAGAAACAGCTAGGGATGGCCCATGTCTCCCAAGACAGTAGTTATTACTGCTTATAAGAGTCAGAACTGACCATTAGTCCAGAAACAGGACTGGCCCATGTCTCCCAAGACAGGAGTGACCACTGCTTATAAGAGTCAGAACTGACCACTAGTCCAGAAACAGCTAGGGATGGCCCATGTCTCCCAAGACAGTAGTGACCACTGCTTATAAGAGTCAGAACTGACCACTAGTCCAGAGACTGACCCTGCACCTGCCACTGATAAACATGTCCATATCTAAAGAATTCATAGCGAGAGCTCAATGGCCGAAGTGGAAACATAAGCTCCAACAGATGATTGGAAGCAAATGTTGGGCAGAAATTGGAGAATTTGGCAGGTCCCAAAGTCTTATGATATACTCACAGGGGTTTGAGTCCTCCACAATGCTCACTGGAACTACGATCAGGCCTCAACGCTAACTCAAAATGGCACTGGCCCCGTAGGACCAGTAACATCGAGGATCTAATGGTCCTGCAAAACTTTAACTGGTCCTACAAATTTTTCTTTAACATAAAAAAACAACATTGAATAAAATTCACAGACAACATTTATTTTTATTCATTTTAATTTCTTTTATTTCAAAAACATTTGGGATATTCTTGAGGGGAAACTTGTTAATAAGAATGCCCCCAAATGTTTACTGGCCCTGTAGGACCAGTTGAAGTCTTTTTTTACTGGCCCGAAGCCAATTTTTACTTGGCTGGGGCCATAGGACCACTGTTAGCGTCGAGCCCTGTATGATTCATACAAATTATCATAAAGATAAACTTTTAACCCTTTTAATGCTGAGGCTAATTCGGTATAAAGCACAAGGACGCAAAGATTTTGGAGAACCATCTAGACCCTGCCATGCATTTTGGTATTCATAGGATAGCTCTCACTGAGTACTCTCAGATGAGTACCCATTTACTAAGGTTTCAGTCATTTTTCAGGATTTTGCATCATTTTGTATTGGCGAAATTAGCCACCAACAGCATAAGAATCAACCCAGTTTCCACCCAATGTAGGTCAACCTCATTTGGTTTTAAGGAAAACTAAAGAAAAGTGACATTACCTAGCTAGGAAGTTTTGATCAATGTTGTTCAAAACCCAAACCACAACTCTCTTTTAAATATTAAGAGAAAATGATGATTAGTTTCAAAAGATATCTTCAAAATTGTCATTGATCTAGGCAACACATGTTAACACTTATAAATGCTGCTTGTGACTAATTTGGCCAATACAAAATGATGCAAAAAAAACTAAAATATGATTGAATATGAGAGCTATCCAATGCATACACACATGACAGGGTTTAGATGCTTTTTAAAAATCTTTGCATCCATGTTCTTTCGATGAATGTACACAGCATTGGAAGGGTTAAATAATGCTTTTCTTCTGTTCTGGTCTCTATCTTTTGCTTCATATCTAGATGGTATTGTGCTTTGGAAGAACGTAGCCTCAGCATTAGTAGGATTGAGTACTGGAGTACTGTCAATGATCAATACCAATATCACAGTTCAAAAGATCACAAACAACACAAGAAGTATTTTGGAAATGGAGAAGATTTGAAATAGATATTATACCACCTATGTTTCTAAAATGGTCAAAGCAAGTCTTAAGGAATAGAAGTATATATGAAATTAACATAATTTCACTAGACATTTCTTGTTTCTGAAATGGTCTAATAAAGACATGAGAAAATCAAGTAAATATGAGATTTACTTCTTTTTAGCATATGACTTTGGCTATATTATATATATATATATATATATATATATATATATATATATATATATATATATATATATATATATATATATATATATATATATATATATGTATATATATATATATATATATATATATAAATATATATATATATATATATAATTATATACCCCAAGTCTATTGTGTACTTCGTTGTGAATCAGTCCAAATGAAGAGAAAACCCTCTCAATAGATGCTGATGAAGCAGAAGCAGAGTGTAGCTATTTAAGCATTAGATCCAAGAATCCAGTTGGTAGAGCAATGAAAGACAGTGCTTTCCACCAGGTCATAGGGGGGAGGTTGGTGGCCTTAAAGTAGGAAGGTGGAAATGGTGCATCCTGACTCTGGAATGCTATAGCAGTGCGGAGGTACTCAGGATACTTCTGTAGTAGCCAGTTGTTTGCCACCTCACGCTGGTCAGTTGTCAGACGCTTGCCTTGATAGGTAGGATGTATTTACTAGCAGTATTTTGATGTGGAAAGTTTCTGCCAAATAGAAGTGGCAGAAACGACAGGAACAGGTTTCTGCCTGGACAATTGTGCAATTCAATTTTTAGTCTTTACGAAATGGAGTAGTTATCACCAATTTACATTATTTCACCTACACATTTTTCAAATATTTTGGTAATGGTCAATTAAATGCACCAGGCTGTAATAGAACCTCAATCTTTCCACGAGGAAGAACATCAAAACATTACCAAGTCATTATCGAAGTGCACATGTACGATAACTTATTTTCAAACTGACCAATCAGATGGCCCCTACTGACAGCTGCCCCGTGCCACATTTTTTCGTGAATGCTTTCGAATGTGAAAGGTAGAGATTGTGAAAACATCTCTGGCTGGCTTTGCTGGTTCTAATTTGTCTGTGCTAAAGTGAAAACACGTCTTCCACATGCTAGGCTCCGCACGCTATAATTGAGCCTCCTTCACAGCTGTGGCGGGAGGGAGGAGGGGGATCTGGTGATAATATAGTCTGATGCCCAGGCCAGGTTCTGAAAAGGCGTTCCTTACAGATAGATGGCACCATAGACATATATATATATATATATATATATATATATATATATATATATATATATATATATATATATATATATATATATATATATATACATATATATATATATATATATTCCAATTCCAATTATTATTATTAAATTCCAATTCCAAATTCCAATTATTATTATTAAATTCCAATTATTATTATTATTATTATTATTATAATTATTATTATAAAATAAAATCCAATTATTATTATTATCATTATTATATATATATATATATATATATATATATATATATATATATATATATATATATATATATATATATATATATATATATACCGTAATTGCGCGTGTATAAGACGCACCCTTATATAAGACGCACCCATTGTCCAGGCCTTATAAATGATGTATAGACCTTAGCTTTGTGTATAGTGCGCACCCCCTTTTCGGAATTATTGTGGGAAATCAACTCCTCATGAATAACGCTAGAAAGGCAGTAAAATGCATATTGAGATGAGTGAAATGTGACATCAACGTGACATCAATGCTTATCACCCCGTGTCGGTGCCCAACACCCATTGTCCTAGGCTTGATATTGATTGTAATCAGTAAATTCTAGCGGAGGTTGGTACGGTAATTACAATTCGTAGATGCCGAGGCAAACATCGATGGGCAACGCCTTGGCAGCATTATAAATGTAATTAGGCTAACTCCGAGTGGCCTGGTTACTCAATGTAAAACACACTCGATCTTTAGTTTTGTGTATAAGACGCACCCCCGATTTGAGTGTAAAAATTAGTGTTAAAAAGTACGTCTTATACACGCGAAATAACGGTATATATATGTATATATATATATATACATGTATATATATATATATATATATATATATATATATATATATATATATATATATATATATATATATATATATATATGTATATATATATATACATATATGTATGTATATATGTAAGTGTGTTTGCCTGTGTATACATGTATATACACATGTTTTTGTACCGAACTGTTTTGAAGCTGTTGTACTGAATAGTGCGCATGATGAGTAGGGGCCACATACATAGAGTATTGGGTTGAGACTCTCTCATCACAGTGAAGTGCTAGACATACCTGCCTTATCAATGGAATGGTATGCTCGCTTGTAAAGCACAGCTATTCCTGTGAGCACAGGGAATTGACAACCCTGCACACTGATTCCTAGCCCTCTTTCATCTTATCTTACTCATTCATCGTGACCAGGGTTTATGTAAGCTTTTCAACTGGTAAGAATCTCAGTCAGTAGTTCATAAATCACTCTAATAGTTAGGGGAGGGGTAAGGGACCCTCTTACACACATTCAGCAAGAAATGCACAACTATATGTACATTTGTATAAGAAGTCTGGATACCAGACTAGCCCAAAACTAGAAAATAACATTGTAAAAAGGGATCCTATTCTTTAGGGTCTGCGAAATCTCAACCACAAGTGGCCCTTAACTTTGCAGGTATCCCAGTTGCATAAGGAGTTCAGTGCAATAATTTCAAAACTGTTGTCCAATATGCATCTTCATTTATATTAACTATTTCCACTGACAAGTAAGTCCCACAAAAAATAAATAAGTAGATAAATAAATAAATAAATGAATAAATTCTTAAAAAGTAAGTCCCACAAACCAATGATTTAGGATAATCGCCAAGAAATGTATCTATTGTTTTGTTTTTTGGTTAAAGATCTCGTACTTTCTAGTACAATTGTTTATGGTTTAAGTTCCTAAAATACTCCTCGCAGGCTGCCAGTTTCAACTCTGTCATTTGCATGACAGGAGGCAGTTGGCGCCAAAGAGATTTAGAATGACTCAGGGTCATGCCGACCCTACTATATCCTGAAAGTTTCTGTTCCTGCACTAAGCATAATCTACAGAAAGTTTGCATAGCGGCAAGAGAAATTTTTACTACCTACCTACCATATTTTTAGGACCTTTACAGGAAACAAACAAATTTGTTTTTTAGGCCTAGTGCATTATTTAATCTGTCCTGTGTGAGCCAGTGAATAAGGGTTAGTCATTTTTTTTTTTTGTGTGTGTGTGTTTTTTTGGGGGGGGGTTACTCTATCTTCTCTACTTGCAAGAATTTAACAACACTCTGATACATTGTCTACAATGTAACAAAGAAAGTGTTAACCCCTGCAATGCTGAGGCTGCTTTCGTCCAAAGCATAAGGACACTAAAACTTTTGCAAACCATCTAAACCCTGTCATGTTGGTATTCTTTGGATAGTTCTCGCTGAGCACTCTCAGATGAGTACCCATATGCCAGGGTTTCAGTAATTTCTGTTTTTTTTGCATCATTTTGTATTGGCCAAATTAGCCACCAGCAGCTTAAGGGTTAATAACATAGTATCCCTCTTCAGTGTCTTCTTCCTATTCTCCTGCAGACAGAGACACTTTTGGCATTTAGAGGAATTCCGGCAGATTCTGTCAGGCCCACAGTTCGCTTCCACACATGGCACATAAAAAAGGAGAGGTCTGGTTCACATTGCCTTTTTCAAATAACCAAAAATCTGTTTCAACTCACGTTCTACTGGTGATCTTTTTCCATTCTGTGGAAATCAGATAATCTATATATCTGATGTGCGGAAATTGGTGGGTTGTCTAGATGAAGTCTTGAAGATATTTATACTGATAGTGCAATCTCAAAAAAAAAAGAGAGATACATTTAGTTAACTCTTAAAAGAAGCATTTAAGAGACATACAATTCAGGTTTTCACTAATACCTCTCATAGTGAATATATAGTTCTTCTACTCTTACTTTTGAAAATTGAGTAATGTATCTACAATCATGTTCCATGCCTCAAAAGTAAATGTATTGATCATTTGTTCATAATTGAATTGAACATGCATAAAAATTAAGACAAGTATGAGTCATACAATTGAAATTCTGACTTATATCAGTTCTAACTGACAATTTTCCTTCAAGAAAACCAATCACAGGCTTTTTATGAAATACCAAAACAGGCAAGCCTTTTTGTGGTGCTACATGCATGAATGGGGGTTGACAGAGAAAATATTATTCTCCATTTATTAATTGAAGTAATTAGGAAGAACACAGATCCTCTGATAATCAAACCCAGCAAACACATTGTTGTCATATGCTTAATTGAAGCAATTAAGACACAAACAGGCCCAGTGATAATATATATATTAATAGTGAACACATCGCGGTGACATCAATTAACCTCCTTTCTATTATTACACTCCATAACAAACCCAAGCGTCCTCAAGTTGGGGTCTAAACATGACTAATGTGGTCAGCTGCCTGACCTTATGGCAGTAGCACTGATATAACCCTCTCTAGCAGTAGTAGTAGTAGTAGTAGTAGTAGTAGTAGTAGTAGTAGTAGTAGTAGTAGTAGTGGTAGTAGTAGTAGTAGTAGTAGTAGTAGTAGTAGTAGTAGTAGTAGTAGTAGTGGCAGAAGTAGTAGTGGTAGTAGCAATAGTAGTAGTAGTAGTAGTAGAGGTAGTAGTAGTAGTAGTAGTAGTGGCAGAAGTAGTAGTGGTAGTAGCAATAGTAGTAGTAGTAGTAGTAGTAGTAGTAGTAGTAGTAGTAGTAGAAGTAGTAGTAGTGGTAGTAGCAATAGTAGTAGTAGTAGTAGCAGCAGTAGTAGTAGCAGTAGTAGTAGAAGTAGTAGTAGTAGCAGCAGTAGCAGTAGCAGTAGTAGTAGAAGTAGAAGACGTAGTAGTAGTAGTGGTAGTAGTAGTAGTAGTAGTAGTAGTAGTAGTAGTAGTAGTAGTAGTAGTAGTAGTAGAAGGGGTAGTAATAGTAGTAGTAGTAGTAGTAGTAGTAGTAGTAGTAGTAGTAGTAGTAGTAGTAGTAGTAGTAGTAGAAGGGGTAGTAATAGTAGTAGTAGTAGTAGTAGTAGTAGTAGTAGTAGTAGTAGTAGTAGTAGTAGCAGCAGCAGCAGCAGCAGCAGCAGCAGCAGCAGCAGCAGCAGCAGCAGCAGCAGCAGCAGCAGCAGCAGCAGCAGCAGCAGCAGCAGCAGCAGCAGCAGCAGCAGCAGCAGCAGCAGCAGCAGCAGCAGCAGCAGCAGCAGCAGCAGCAGCAGCAGTAGCAGCAGCAGCAGCAGCAGCAGCAGCAGCAGCAGCAGCAGCAGCAGCAGCAGCAGCAGCAGCAGCAGCAGCAGCAGCAGTAGTAGTAGTAGTAGTAGTAGTGCCTCATAGATATAAATACTACATAAATAGTTGAGGTAGGAGTGTTAAGTCCAAATGATGATTTCCACCAAATATTTCCGAAATATATTGCTATATTAAACCTACATAAATTGTTTGTTTCCTGTAGCTGTTAGGAAGAAGTAGGGTAGGTGGGTAGGTGTTTTCTTCATGGCAGCTGTAGTTGTAACTAAAGCAGTGTTCATGTTGATTGGTAGTTTGGGAGTTGGGAGGGCGGAAAAACTTTAGGGTCGCAATTTCTTTGAGTAAAGACTTGTTAGGGTAGGGTCACTGAAAACAAACATTTTTTAGCCCTTATTAACCCTTATGCTGGTGGTGGCTAATTTGCCAATACAAAATGATGCAAATATCCTGGAAAATTGACTGAAACCCTAGCAAATGGGTACTCATCTGTGAGTGCTCAGCGAGAGCTATCCAATGAATAACAACATGACAGGGTTTAGATGGTTTTCGAAAATCTTTATGTCCTTGTGCTTTGGACAAAAGAAGCCTTAGCATTGGAAGGGTTAAACTAATCCATGTGTCACGCCATTTGCATGTTGCAGATGTGAAAGAGTTAAATAAAGCTAATGTACTGCACTCAATGCAATGAATACTAAGGCCTAAAAAAAAATTGTTTGTTTCCTGTAACCCTACCTACCCTATATTTTTGGCCCTACCCGAAATCTTTTTATGACATTTTGAATCAAAAACATGGTATTCCGAATGAAAAACATGAACAGCTCAACTGTGAGGCTACCATTTATCACTAAAAAGATTTCTTAAAATAAAAACATTTTCCTACCTACCTACCCTAATTTTTCCTGGGGTGTTACAGGAAACAAACAATTTATTTTTTTAGGCCTAAGACTCCATAGTGCATATTTATTCATATCATGACATATTAACCCCTCATCCAAAGACAATCATTCTATTTTGATACTTAAGAATTCACCACCTGTCATAACATATCACTGAACAGAATGTGTTTTGGCGATACAGGACATATCATTTCCGGAGCATTCAGCGGTAAAGTCTAGATTGATGAAAATATCAAGTGCACTGTTTCTCCTGTTGTTTTATTGGCACAATAAAGCATTCTTCATCACTGTACGTGAAAAATTGTAAATACAGGACAAGAACTTATGGTAATGAACTAGTCAAATACTACTACTGCGGTATACTAGGAGCTCACTTAGTAATCTCCCTCATGTGGCAATTGTGGGAACTAAATGGCCAACAGTAGGCCACAAGTCCCTATCTAGTATAGGTGCAGGCTTCTATATATGATAACGTAAAATCATAACAAAGCCTTGTGGCTAGGCTAGGAAAAACCTAGCAGGCTACTTTGCTGCCAATCCTTATTTCATAATATCTTGCTGAAATCTAATATTTTTGAATATCATCAACTGCACAATCAATCTTAATCAAGTCAATAATCTAGAGATGTTTTCTTTTAAATTTAATTGAAATTGCTGACAAATTTTCTTTTGTTTTTTTTACAAACTTTAAGGTTCTAACTTCACAGATCTAATAATCAAGGTTTGAGAAGTGTTGTTTCAGCATACATTTTAAGCGTACATAGACAAACATTTCCAAACCAAAAATCCATATACCATGCTGCTGAATTCTAAGCCTGTATCATTTCAAATTTTTGTGAATTTTAATCACGCCATCAATCTAGAAATGCAAATTTTACTGACTTCAAAAAAAATGCTTGAATGGTTTACATTGATAGTTTATTCCCACAGCACTGATGTTGAATACGATGCCTCTATCTCTAAAAAGACAGTATTGGTACATGACGGCCTCTGGGTAAAATGTCAAACAGGGGATCAATGACTTTCTGACAAAAATCAATCAAAGACCCTCTGGTGAGTCTGACACTGAGCAAGGTGCAACATAGGTTCGAAAACATTACTTGCCGAGCGGGGCAAGCTGCCCCTAAAGTTTACTTGCCCCACCGCCACTTCCACCTGCCCTTCTACTCTGTTAAAAAAAGGTGAGTTACATTGCTAGGACTCTGCCCAAAACATTACTTGTTGCGCAGGACAAGTAATGTTTTGGTTGCCGAGCAGGGCAAGTAATGTTTTGGTTGCCGAGCAGGGCAAATAATGTTTTGGTTGCCGAGCAGGGCAAGTAATGTTTTGGTTGCCGAGCAGGGCAAGTAATGTTTTGGTTGCCGAGCAGGGCAAGTAATGTTTTGGTTGCCGAGCAGGGCAAGTAATGTTTTGGTTGCCGAGCAGGGCAAGTAATGTTTTGAAACCTATGTAGGAACATATAATGAAAAATTGCAAAATCTCCAATGTCTTCACTTATAGCTAAGCAACTATCTAAGAAAGAAAACCCAGAACCTAGGTTTTTCAACAAAAAGTTCATTAGATATCCTTACCAAACGACTTGTGTCACAACCTACATTTTTGTGGTTAATGTAACTAGGTCCTTAACCTCACTACTATGAAAAGCATCAGGTTTGACAATAAGCCATAGCCTTTAAAGATATGGAACCATGGAGTAGGAACATATAATAGAATAAAAGTGCAAAATATCCCATGTTGTCATTTACACCTTATTAGACTCTTTCAGCAAGTTGCTCGTGTCACCATCACTAGCTGTGGTCAACTCTAATAGTCACTTAATATATTCACCCTTAAATGATGGTGGTGGCTAATTTGGCAAATACAAAATGATGCAAAAAAGCTGTAAATAACTGAAACTTTGCCACATGGGTACTCATATGAGAGTACTCAGTGAGAGTTACCAAATAAATACGAACATGACATGGTTTAGTGATCTTCAAAAATGTTTGCATCCTTGTGGTTTGGACGAAAGTGGCTTTAAGATTGAAGGGATTAATCTGGTTCATAATATATAGTAAAAAAAATATGAATTTCAAGATATGGACATCGTTGTCATTCACACCAGTGCAACCAGTTTTTTTTCAGCTTGTGTAACCAGACCCCGTCCCCTCACTTTAAGGCAAGCACCCGCATGGGTTTGGCAGGAAGCCATCGTCTTCAATGATAGCAGATCGTGGAGTAAGGACGTCCTTGAGTGTTGTACTCTAGTACTCCTGAGCCATGTGTTTGGTGGTTCTGTCAATCTCTGGCACGTGCCGCCCTGCTGACTACGATAAGACCAGGGACAGTACGCCATCAGGGATAGGAAAGTCCACATCGTGTAGACATGAGCGTTACAGATAAGAGCAGGGATGGTACACCAACAGCGATAGGAAAGTCAAAAATTATGCAGACATATGCACGTTACAGATAAGAGCAGACAGCGATAGGAAAGTCCAAAATTTTGCAGACATATGCACGTTACAGATAAGAGCAGGGACGGTACATCAACAGGGATAGGAAAGTCAAAATCATGCAGGCATGCGAGTTACTGATAAGACCAAAGATGGTAGTTACACCACTTGTGGTAAAGTTTGGTGCCAGCGTTTTAGTCATTTTTTTTTGGGGGGGGGGGGGTAGAAGCTGTTCTCCTTATGTTAGCACCTTAGTGGTTTTTCTCAGTTACTCAAATGCGAGTTACTGAGATAAGACCAAAGATGGTACACCCCCAGGGATAGGAAAGTCGAAAATTATGCAGACATATGCACGTTACAGATAAGAACAGGGACGATACACCCCCAGGGATAGGAAAGTCAAAATCATGCAGGCACATGAACGTTTCAGGTAAAAGCAGTGATGGTATACCACCAGGGATAGGAAAGTCAAAATCATGCAGGCATATGCGAGTTACTGATAAGACCAAAGATGGTAGTTACACCACTTGTGGTAAAGTTTGGTGCCAGGGTTTTTGTCATTTTTCAGTTTTTTTAATCATTTTCTATTGGTCAAAATAGACACCAGCAGCGTAAGGGCTAATGGGACGCCAGCATCTAAGTCGCACTATTCTTGACAAGGAACTGGGAGAAGGGATCTGGATATCATTACCATCATGCCACTCAGGTCTTCCTGCTCTTGTAGAGGCTGCCATGAGTTGGGAGGTAAGAGCTGTCCTCCTTAATATTTAGCACCTAACCAGTCTTTCTCAATAACTCAAGTGATCTTCCTATCCTTCAGGAGTTGAGTTTCTGGTCCCAGATAGGGGAGTGTCTGCTGGAAGGGACCCGGTGCCGAGAGATTCAGGCCTGTCTTTCTCAGTGATCTTCCTATCCTTCAGGAGTTGAGTTTCTGGTCCCAGATAGGGGAGTGTCTGCTGGAAGGGACCCGGTGCCGAGAGATTCAGGCCTGTCTTTCTCAGTGATCTTACTATACTTCAGGAGTTGAGTTTCTGGTCCTAGATAGGGGAGTGTCTGCTGGAAGGGACCCGGTGCCGAGAGATTCAGGCCTGTCTTTCTCAGTGATCTTACTATACTTCAGGAGTTGAGTTTCTGGTCCCAGATAGGGGAGTGTCTGCTGGAAGGGACCCGGTGCCGAGAGATTCAGGCCTGTCTTTCTCAGTGATCTTCCTATCCTTCAGGAGTTGAGTTTCTGGTCCCAGATAGGGGAGTGTCTGCTGGAAGGGACCCGGTGCCGAGAGATTCAGGCCTGTCTTTCTCAGTGATCTTACTATCCTTCAGGAGTTGAGTTTCTGGTCCCAGATAGGGGAGTGTCTGCTGGAAGGGACCCGGTGCCGAGAGATTCAGGCCTGTCTTTCTCAGTGATCTTACTATCCTTCAGGAGTTGAGTTTCTGGTCCCAGATAGGGGAGTGTCTGCTGGAAGGGACCCGGTGCCGAGAGATTCAGGCCTGTCTTTCTCAGTGATCTTACTATCCTTCAGGAGTTGAGTTTCTGGTCCCAGATAGGGGAGTGTCTGCTGGAAGGGACCCGGTGCCGAGAGATTCAGGCCTGTCTTTCTCAGTGATCTTACTATACTTCAGGAGTTGAGTTTCTGGTCCCAGATAGGGGAGTGTCTGCTGGAAGGGACCCGGTGCCGAGAGATTCAGGCCTGTCTTTCTCAGTGATCTTACTATCCTTCAGGAGTTGAGTTTCTGGTCCCAGATAGGGGAGTGTCTGCTGGAAGGGACCCGGTGCCGAGAGATTCAGGCCTGACTTTCTCAGTGATCTTCCTATCCTTCAGGAGTTGAGTTTCTGGTCCCAGATAGGAGAGTGTCTGCTGGAAGGGACCCGGTGCCGAGAGATTCAGGCCTGACTTTCTCAGTGATCTTCCTATCCTTCAGGAGTTGAGTTTCTGGTCCCAGATAGGGGAGTGTCTGCTGGAAGGGACCCGGTGCCGAGAGATTCAGGCCTGTCTTTCTCAGTGATCTTCCTATCCTTCAGGAGTTGAGTTTCTGGTCCCAGATAGGAGAGTGTCTGCTGGAAGGGACCCGGTGCCGAGAGATTCAGGCCTGTCTTTCTCAGTGATCTTACTATCCTTCAGGAGTTGAGTTTCTGGTCCCAGATAGGAGAGTGTCTGCTGGAAGGGACCCGGTGCCGAGAGATTCAGGCCTGACTTTCTCAGTGATCTTCCTATCCTTCAGGAGTTGAGTTTCTGGTCCCAGATAGGGGAGTGTCTGCTGGAAGGGACCCGGTGCCGAGAGATTCAGGCCTGTCTTTCTCAGTGATCTTCCTATCCTTCAGGAGTTGAGTTTCTGGTCCCAGATAGGAGAGTGTCTGCTGGAAGGGACCCGGTGCCGAGAGATTCAGGCCTGTCTTTCTCAGTGATCTTACTATCCTTCAGGAGTTGAGTTTCTGGTCCCAGATAGGAGAGTGTCTGCTGGAAGGGACCCGGTGCCGAGAGATTCAGGCCTGTCTTTCTCAGTGATCTTACTATCCTTCAGGAGTTGAGTTTCTGGTCCCAGATAGGAGAGTGTCTGCTGGAAGGGACCCGGTGCCGAGAGATTCAGGCCTGGCAGCAGCTCTACAGCAGTTTGTATACAGAGACTGTGGGGAGATTCACAGATTACATAATCAAACCAAAAGTCTACTCACTGCAACTGTATAGCTTCCACAAGTAGGACTCTGCACCGCTCACTTCACTGATAGAGGCATACAGTGCATTTAAACCCTTCCAATGCTGAGGCTACTTTCGTCCAAAACACAAGGACACAAATATCTAAACCCTGTCATGTTGGTATTGAATGGAAAGCTGAGTACTCTAAGATGAGTACCCAATTGCCAGGGTTTAAGTCATTTTCTAGGTTTTTCGCATCATTTTATTTGGCCAATTAGGGTGAGGTTCCACATCGAGCTGGCTGGAATTCGACCAGTTTGCAAAAATTCGCTAAAAGTCGAATGCGACACGTAAAATTGTCGTGGGGTTAGGCATTTTTAGGCGTGTCGAATGCGATGTGGAATCGCTAAACGTCGCATTCGACGTGTTAGAAGTCGAAAGGTCGAAAACGGTTGTGCGAACGCACGAAAGACTTGTCGAATGCGATTTTATGCAAATTTCCTGGTTGATTGACAGGTTAGGTCGAATGCGACTTTCCTAAAGTCGCATTTGACAATTAAATTCGCATTCGACATTTCAAAAGTCGCATTCGAAGAATAAAAAGTCGAATGTGACTTTTATAAATTCGAATGTGACTTGCAGATTGTTGTCACATTTGACCTTTTAAAAGTCGAATGCGACATTGGATTAGTCGGATGCGACAATAAAATGTCGAATGCGACCAAAAAAGATGTCGAATGCGACATTATTTCTTCGCATTCGACATGGAACTGGTCGCATTCGAACTTTAGATATGTATCTATTTATCTATCTATCTATCTATCTAGATATCTATCTAGATATCAAGATATCTAGATATCTATCTATCTAGCTCAAGGGATTGACTTATTGATGATATTTCCGTGGACAAACGCTGGGAAGCCATCCGTGTAATTAGTGTTGTCATATCTATGAAATATACATCTAATGTTTTTCAGTCCAGTGCGCTTGGTCACAGTAGGACTTCTATCTATCTAGATATCTACCATCTAGATATCTATCTATATAGATATCTATCTATATAGATATCTATCTATATAGATATCTATCTAACTATATCAATATATATATCTATCTAGATATCTAGATATCTATCTAGATATCTGTCTATCTATATCAATATCTATCTATCTATCTAGATATATATCTAGATATCTATCTAGATATTTATATAGATATCTATATTGATTTCTATCTAGATATCTAGATAGATATCTATATATGTATATAGATATCTATATCGATATCTATCTAGATATCCAGATATCTAGCTAGATATCGATCTAGATATCTATCTAGATATTTATATAGATATCTATATTGATTTCTATCTAGATATCCAGATATCTAGATAGATATCTAGATATTTATATAGATATCTATATCGATATCTATCTAGATATCCAGATATCTAGATAGATATCTATCTAGATATCTATCTAGATATTTATATAGATATCTATATCGATTTCTATCTAGATATCCAGATAGATATCTAGATAGATTGATATATATCTAGATAGATAGATATCTAGATAGATATCTATCTAGATTGATAGGTAGATATCTAGATAGATCGATATCTAGATATCTAGATAGATAGATAGATAGATAGATAGATAGATAGATAGATAGATAGATATAGATAGATAGATATAGATATCTAGATAGATAGATAGATAGATAGATAGATGAATAGATAGATATAGATATCTAGATATCTAGATAGATAGATAGAAAGATAGATATCTAGCTAGATAGATAGATAGTTAGATAGATGAATAGATAGATAGAGATAGATAGATATAGATATCTAGATAGATATCTAGATAGATAGACAGATAGATAGACAGATAGATAACCACCATAATCAACTTATTGAATGGGTAAGTTTATTATGCGCATTCGATTTCAAAGAAGTCGAATGCGACTTTAAAAAAGTCGCATTCGACTTCCCAGATGTCGCTTTCGACTTTATGCAAATGAGGAAATGGGAGTTAACTCATTAGCATATCGGAAAAGTCGACTCCGCGCGAATGCGCCAAGATAACGATGTTGGGGCCTTCCCAACCGTTTGGAAGGCCCCAAAATGCGAATGCGACTTTTGATTTTTGAATTCGACTTTTCATATTTCGCGCCAAAAACAAGGTCGAATTTGATTTGCCGAACTTAGGGACAAAAGTCGATTGCGACTTTTTCTAAACGTCGAATTCGACTCAAAAACCTCATTAGCATATCATTTGCATAAAGTCGCATTCCAGCCAGCTCGATGTGGAACCTCACCCTTAGTCACCAGCAGCATAAGGGTTAAGTCCGGATACTTTGAATACTTCAATGTCCCTAACACCTTCATGCCAGCAGATCTCCTGCGAAAGAGTTGTCAACCGAATTTAGAATACCTAAGAAAATATCTTTTAAAAGATACTTGCACGAAAAAGGTTGTCACTAAAAATAGGCAAGTCTTCATCACATTCAAAACAATAAAAAATTGTAAAATTATATTTTTTCTCTAAAGGTGTTAAGAAACAGCACCCTCTCATCAAATACTCCCTTGTTTGAAACAATGTACCTGTCTCTCAGTTTCGGGACAATATATGATCTTCAATTGAGTATCATTACACTACTCTTATTTGGGCAGGATATAGTTATTACACTATGTCAAGGTCTTATAGTACATATCACCAAAGTCGGATAATAATACTATCATAAACCTTTGATATAACATAGTTATGTTAACCCTTATGCTGGTGGTGGCTAACTTGGCCAATATAAAATGACGCAAAACAATTGGAAAATGACTGAAACCCTGGCAAATGGGTACTCATATGAGAGTACTCAGCAAGGGCTTCCCAATGAGTACCAACATGACAGGGTTTAAATGTTTTTCAATTTTTTTTGCATCGTTTTGCTTTGGACAAAAGTAGCCTAAGCATTAAAAGGGTTAAAACTATCTGTGCCTATAACATCAATAACTCTTATTTTCATTCAAACGAAACATCTAGAAAAGCGGACTGCCATCCTTCTTTTCCTGTATAAACATATAAAAACAAGCATGTCTAAACACAGCGATAAAGAGATTCCTCTGTGGGAAAAACCATCAGTGATGCTGCTGGACTGGTTTTAGCATTTGAAAGTAACGTATCACACACAAGTACTTGCTGCTGGACCATAAGGACTAAATGCTTGTGTGTTTATCATTCCATGGTATCCTAAACCTTCAGAAATACACCTCCATGCTATCTTTTTACACAGCCACAATTTATTTGACTTAAAACGTGCTCGTTCGATGTCCATTCTCAGCCATATGTTCTTTTTCCCTGGCCCCTACACATGTATTTTGTTTGAGAGCGTTCAGACATTTGGCAGACAACTGGCATTTTGGACATCATGTTGATGGTATATCAAGGCAAGGATAGTCCATATCTGAATGGGACTCGACTACTACAACGAATAGCCCTTCCTGCACTACTAGTAGTGTATCACTAACCTAGATTTCTAGGCTGTCATATGTATTGTTTTGTCATGTTTTTGCTGCTACCAGGCACCAAATAGTCTAGGTGGCCATAGTGGTCAATTTAGTTAACACATAACTTATCTCACCAGGGGAATAGAGGATGGTTTGAGTATGAAGAACCTCTAGAGATGGGATGACCAGGTGGTGCCATCTATCTACCATACCTGGTACTACGCCACACTGCCTGGTCAACACAGAAGGGAATGTCAACCTTTTAGGGACTGTGAACCTAGTCTAGTGTATTACTCAAAGGGTTTTCCAAAACACAAATATCTCCAAATGTGAACCCCCACCCCCATGATCACACCCACAACCAGAATCATGACATTGGCTGCCCAAAATGGGAAATCAAAAACCTTTTGGATGCCCTATTTCTCATGGCTAACACAAGTTATTAACCCTTCTGATGCTGAGGTTGTGCAGGAATGCAAAGAAATATGAAAATCATTTTAACCAAGTCATGTGGGTATTCATAGAAAAGCTCTCGTTGAGTACTATTACATGAGTACCCATGCCAGGGTTCCAGTCATCTCCCAGCTATTTTGTCATTTCATGTTGGCCTAGTTAGCCATCAACAGTGAAAAGGAAAAGAGAATATAAAAAGCATTCATTTACTACATGTATTTGACTAGCCTAGCCACAAGGCTCTGTTATGATTTTACTTTATTATATATAGAAGCCTGCACCTATACTAGATAGGGACTTGTGGCCTACTGTTGGCCATTTAGTTCCCACAATTGCCACATGAGGGAGATTACTAAGTGAGCTCCTAGTATACCGCAGTAGTAGTATTTGACTAGTTCATTACCATAAGTTCTTGTCCTGTATTTACAATGAATTGTAATAATTCAATCATCTGCAAATTTAGTATGAAGAAGACACAACACCGCAAGTTTTTTTATTCATATGACCTTGAGTAAGGAATATTTCCTTTTTATTCTGATAATCATTGAGTACATCACACTCCTATTGCAGTGACTTCCTGACTGAGAGATAAAACACAAGATGCCAGGGTCAGAGGTCAAGTGGAATTGCCATGTGCTAGGAAAGTATGTTTTATCATCATTTATCTGTATCATAGTTCCCAAACAACAAGGTCTCTATGAAGATGGCAACGAGTACTACTACCACTACTGCTGCTGCTGCTGCTACTGCTACTACTACTACTACTACTTCTACTGCAATGACTATTGCAATGATGATGACAACAGCTATTACTACTACTACTACTACTACTACTACTACTACTACTACTACTACGACTGCTACCTCTATAACTATTTATTTATTTATATTTATTCTGGTCTACTCTGTAACATCAACAGCACTGAGTTAACTACACCAGGAATAAGACCAGACCCCCTCTACTCTGCAATCAGCCGTGCAGCGTGCATACAGATCTATAAACTCTGGCGAGCAGGAGCGTCTGACGGCGCGCCCCGGCTACCACCAGAGGTCAAGCTGTAGACAGAGCCACCAGGCGGGGAGTCTGTCAGGCGGCCCGGCAGACAGACAAGCCACAGAGCGGGAAGGAAGCAGAGCACTTCACCATGTTGTCATGTGGCACACATGTGAGTAACCGACTCACCTACTAAACACTCCGGAGTTCATCACATATATCATCATGACCAATCTTTGAGTTAATAGTATCAGAATAATTATATTTAAAGTTTTACCTGAAGCTTTATAGCCATCCCGATACCTGCTTCTTCCTTATTTTTCCCTTCTTTATCCTATTTTCTCCTTCTACTCTTTTTCTACTCATAATTATTATCATTATTATAATCATTATTATTCATTATTATTACTATTATCATTATCATCATTTTCATTATTATTATTATCATTATTATTATCATTATTATTATTATTATCAATATTACTATTATCATTATTGTTATTATTATTATCATATTTATTATTGTTATTGTTATCATTATGTGTTGTCATTATCACTATTTGTTATTACTATTACAAGAAATTTTTAGTTTTTTTTTCAGAATTTGATAGCAAACATGTTTCATCCCACAGAGTTTTTTTTTCAGAGATATTCATGTTCTCCTTTGTTGTCTAATATCTGGTGGAAAAGCAGAAGGCGGTCATGTTAAAACAACACAGATTCATCGCAGCAGCAGCAGCCATTTGGACGACGATGAGGCGTGGTTTATATTTTGCCACGTGCAGTTTGGAGGTGATCCCAGCCCGAGGCTTAGTCTAGCCTCATCCTATATCTAAGCCTATCATATTCTTAGTCCTGTCCCCATACATATTATTTGCATTGAATCTATCCATTTTCTTGGGATATGTGTCTAGTCTTGGCCCAGTAACCAGGATATTTTGTTTTGCAGTTTCACCAAGTGGCAGATGTAAAGTTATCCATTGTTTGTCCTGTACAGGTCACTGGTTATCCCTTACTCTTGCCTGGCATGCTAGTCCTGAGGAACTGGGTCTGAGGTAGCCACAGGCACAGTAACGTCCCAGTCTGTCACTACACCAAGCAGGGAATAGGTCTAATGGATCAACTTTCACAAGAGGAGTAAATACATACAAACTACAAATACAATTTATCCATTTTCAATTTGTTTGAACTTGCATGTCCGAAGCATCTTCTATTACAGTAATCAGTCAATGGGGAAATGTTTAAAAGAACCTAAACATAAACAATCTTTGCAGAAATGTCATTTAGATCTTCACTGAACTTTTTAACTTCATTGTTTGTTAATTGTAACTGCTGATTTATTTTACAGATACCAAAAAAATATATATCAATAAATTTGTAATATATATATATATATATATATATATATATATATATATATATATATATATATATATATATATATATATATATATATATATATATATATATATATATATATACACACACACACACATATGTTTATATTTACATGGTGATGTAGGTGCCTCTGCCAAGTCCCATGATTAACTTAGGATGTAATCTGTGTCTCAGGATTAGGATTGTTACGTAAGTCCCCTGTCCTCCCTCTCTTGTATAAATACTACTAGCGCAAGTCTTGTTGCTGATCTACAGATGCTGTGGCTCCAGAGGCTGATTCTGACGACCCTGGAGACTCTGACTAATTAATGCTTAATTAAGGATGTGTAAGTGATTCCACTTGGCCGACTATCACCTCCTAGGAATACTCACTACAGAGCTAGCCTAGAATACAGGCTCTAATGTATAGAATAATAAAAATAATAATAATATTAATAATAATAATAATAATAATAATGATAATAACAATGATAATAATAATGATAATAATGATAGTAATAATAATAATAATAATAATAACAATAATAATGATAATGATAATAATGATAATAATAATAATATAATAATAATAATGATAATGGTAATAATGATAATAATAATAATAACAATTAGTACTTATCAATGAAAATAATAATAATAATGATAAAAAGAATAACAATACTATAATAATAATAATAATAATAATAATTGATACTTGATATAGCGCCCGTTCAACCTACAGGGCCAATTTCATTAAGGTGAGATAAACCCACCCAACTTAGACTATGTGTCAAATCTGATACCTGGTCCGGCTGTTACCTGGTTTAGAAGTTAAACCAGCCTAGTTAAACCTAGTCCAATTTCATCAAATGAGTTAGTACCAGGTAACAACCAAACCTAGTCTCAACTATCTAGGCCTTGGTTTTTGCTCTATTTTGGGCATTGGCAAGGGCTTGTGGTCAGTATAACAAAGGCTGTGAGTAGAGGACCCCATGTTGAGAGAATAGAAACCTTCACTCCCTCAACAAAGCCTATTGCATCTATAGTGGATGATCAGTGTAGGGTATTATTTCTTTGGAATGAAAAATACATGTATTAAGTATTGTATGCAATTATGATGTAAAATGCTAATTAAAAGTAGAGAATATAAATTAAAGTTGATACATGCAATATTTACCATTGTCAATTTTAATTGATTTGATATTTATTCAGACTTATGTGTCAGATGCTTCGAATGCTGCACTCTGCCATTCAAGACATGTATCAGCACCACTCAGACTATCTATGAATATCATAATGTAAGTGTAGAAGCAAGATATCTTTAAAATGCAAATGCCAGTGGGTTTGTTTTTTTCTACTAAGACAACTTTCTTGGTTTGCTCCCAAACTGTGTTATTAATTTTTCTTTTTATTTGAGAGTTTTTCAAAGAGAGAGGTACCTGACATTTTTGTTGACAAATCTATGACAAAAAGCATATTTTGGGAAACATGACAAATGCCATCTGTGCAACTGTATTAGCATTAATGTGTGTTAGATTCGTCTGCATCACATAATATATGCAAATTTACAAGCATGATTTTTTTGTCTGAAAAAACAACATGTGTTTTAGTTATGATTTTACCAGAATAATCCAGTTTATACACTCAAAAATAGCCTTTATATCAGCCATATAAATATTTAGACCAGGCCCTACTAGGATATAAACCACCCCTCCCCTGGTCTAAAGTTAGTCCCATATTTGTGACCTGGTTCAACTTTAAACCAGGTACTAAGTGCTTAATGAAATTGGCCTAACTTTGAGACCTGGTCTATCTTCAAGTTGTGACCTGGTTTAACTTTAAACCAGGTATCAAGTGGCTTAATGAAATTGGCCCTTAATGTCCAAAAGCATTGTCAAAAAGAATTGTCAGTGGACAGATGTTCATGGTCATACCGTAGAATAGAATAGAATACCATCCCTTCAAACAAAATGCATCTCATTCAAAGAAAATTAATTTTTCTTGGAATGATCTTCCTTTAAGGGAGAGAGACATCCTGATTTCCCTCAAAGGGAAATGCAGAAAATGATAGAAAAATCCAGAAGAATGTAGAAAAAATCCTTTAAAAATGAAGATTTCTTTACAGGAAACCTTGGTTAGCCACCAAGGCTGCTATGTTTAGATGAGAGTGGCACCGGTCTGGTTCTGTGTCTCTGTTCCCTCCCAGGAAGTGGAGTAGATAAGGTGGCTGTGTTTAGATGAGAGTGGCACCGGTCTGGTTCCGTGTCTCTGTTTCCTCGCAGGAAGTTGAGTAGATAAGGCGGCAGTGTTTAGATGAGAGTGGCACCGGTCTGGTTCCGTGTCTCTGTTCTCTCGCAGGAAGTGGAGTAGATAAGGCGGCTGTGTTTAGATGAGAGTGGCACCGATCTGGTTCCGTGTCTCTGTTCCTCGCAGGAAGTGGAGTAGATGAGGCGGCAGTGTTTAGATGAGAGTGGCACCGGTCTGGTTCCGTGTCTCTGTTCCCTCGCAGGAAGTGGAGTAGATGAGGCAGCTGTGTTTGGATGAGAGTGGCACCAGTCTGGTTCTGTGTCTCTGTTCCCTCGCAGGAAGTGGAGCAGATAAGGCGGCAGTGTTTAGACGAGAGTGGCACCGGTCTAGTTCCGTGTCTCTGTTCTCTCGCAGGAAGTGGAGTAGATAAGGCTGCTGTGTTTAGATGAGAGTGGCACCAGTCTGGTTCCGTGTCTCTGTTCTCTCGCAGGAAGTGGAGTAGATAAGGCGGCTGTGTTTAGATGAGAGTGGCACCAGTCTGGTTCCGTGTCTCTGTTCTCTCGCAGGAAGTGGAGTAGATAAGGCGGCTGTGTTTAGATGAGAGTGGCACCAGTCTGGTTCCGTGTCTCTGTTCCCTCGCAGGAAGTGGAGTAGATAAGGCGGCTGTGTTTAGATGAGAGTGGCATCGGTCTGGTTCTGTGTCTCTGTTCTCTTGCAGGAAGTGGAGTAGATAAGGCGGCCCCTCGGCACCCCGCTCATTACCCCACTGTCTCCCGCTAATGTGACAGCCCCCTCTATCTGGCAGCCATCTTGCCATGCGTCACTGATTTCAATTACAACTGCCCCAGCAGCAGCAGCAGCAGTAGTAGCCTGCCTCTCAGGCCATATTTAAATGTCTTCCATTGTGGATAGATGGCACTGCGGTATACTAGGAGTTCAGTTGAAAATCACAGCCCTCGTGTGGCAATTATGTGAACTAAATGGCCAACAGTGAGCCACAAGTCCCTATGTAGTACAGGTGCAAGCATTTATATATAATAACTAATAACAGAGTAGGGCCTTGTAGCTAGGCTACAGCAGCAGGTGCAGCACTAGCCTATCCCTAGGCAAAGCAGATTTTTACTTCTTTTGTATGGGTGCTGTTTGTAACATCCATACTTTTATTGACAGAAGTCCGACAGAAGTACTTTTGTCCAACAAAAGTTATTTTTGTCTGAAAAAAGTAACTTTTGTCAGACAAAAATAGCTTTTGTCAGACAAAAGTACTTTTGTGTTATACATGGCATGACCATTGGGCAAGTGTAACATCTTCGAATTCTGTCTTGACAAAATTGCTCTTGTCAACAAAAGTAACTTTTGTCAGACAAAAGTAGTTTTTGTCAGACAAAAGTACTTTTGTGTTACATATGGGATGACCATTCGGCAAGTGTAAGATCTTAGAATTCTGTCTCGACAAAATTGCTCTTTTCAACAAAAGTAACTTTTGTCAGACAAAAGTACTTCTGTATTACACATGGCGTGACCATTCACCAAGTGTAACATCTTAGAATTCTGACTAGACAAAGTTGCTTTGTCAACAAAAGCAACTTTTGTAGGACAAAAATAATTTTGTCAAGACAAATTCAAACTTTTGTAAGACAAAAGTTACTTTTGTTGGACTGAAGTACTTTTGTGTGACTAAACACATGGCATGACCATTCTCGAAGTGTAACATCTACAAAATTGCTTTTGCGCATAAAGTATAGATGGTACAAACGGCGCCCCATACTTCTGTATCTTCTTGTGTGTACCCTCAATTAGTTCTATGCTTGCTCACCATCGACACCATGAGATTGTCTTGTGTGTACCCTCAATTAGTTCTATGCTTGCTCACCATCGACACCATGAGATTGTCTTGTGTGTACCCTCAATTAGTTCTATGCTTGCTCACCATCGACACCATGAGATTGTCTTGTGTGTAGCCTCAATTAGTTCTATGCTTGCTCACCATCGACACCATGAGATTGTCTTGTGTGTACCCTCAATTAGTTCTATGCTTGCTCACCATCGACACCATGAGATTGTCTTGTGTGTAGCCTCAATTAGTTCTATGCTTGCTCACCATCGACACCATGAGATTGTCTTGTGTGTACCCTCAATTAGTTCTATGCTTGCTCACCATCGACACCATGAGATTGTCTTGTGTGTACCCTCAATTAGTTCTATGCTTGCTCACCATCGACACCATGAGATTGTATCATTTCTCTAAACAAACCACTTGCTTTATAACTTCAAGAAAATAATACAATAACTGAAATATATGTGGTCTCATTTAGTTCAATACTTGCTCACCAGTTGCCTACCATAAGGCTCTTACTAATACCTACTGCTTTATGTGTGTGGTTGACTGACATCAATTGGTGCCATCCATATATAAGTGGCTGACCCCTTATGACTGAAGGTGTGTTTTTTTCGTAGACTATGAACCTAAGCCAAAGTCACTGACAACTTTCTCACAAGCCTCATGTTTGACTAAAATCCTCTTTCTGCTGGATTGAGACAAAATGCGTTATGCAAATGCCCACTTGAAATATTTACAAAACATATAGAAAATTTGAGTAAACAAAGAGGAAACTTACATAAATTCCTTTTATTCCTTGAACGACAACTTGACAAACTCTTATAATGAGGACTATTCTCATCTAACAGTCACAAGTTTTATACCATTCTTGTATCATTTTAACTAAAACAAAACCTTACTACAGCAATATGAAACCTCAACACTGCCATTAGCCACTGGAAATTAGGTTTAAACATAAGCTTTATCATGAGAAGGGATGTTTAGCTTAAGCAGACGGTGTCACAGCCATTATCAGCCCCGCGTTGACAAATAAGGCCCAGGCAGAGCGAGACCAGATCAAGACCAGAACGAGAACGAGACCGAGACCAGAGTGGGGCAGCCACTCTCGCTATCAGCTCCTCCATCGCGCCTTACTGACAGCAACCATAGATCACAAGATGTCGGTCAAACGTGCACGCACGCTGCCGCGGCACATGCGGGACATGTGCATATGTGCATGCTGATATGCTAACAAGATCATTCACTCACTAGTACCAGATTCATTCACTGGTGCTGTATTCTTTAAAGCACTTCTGAACATTATAGATGGAAATTTATTATTATTATTATTATTATTATTATTATTATTATTATTATTAATATTATTATTATTACTGTATTCAGCGATGAAATCAACAGAAAAGGTTGTCACTTTACTACACTCTGTATCAAAGCAAATCTAAAAAAAAAATAGTTATGTGCCTGCCATATTTAAAAACTGATGTATCTCACAGTGGAAAGTCTACCTTAAACCTTATGCTGCTGGTGGCTTATTTGGACAATAGAAAATGATGCAAAAACCTGAAGAATTAATGAAACCCTTGCATAGGGGTACTCATCTAAGAGTACTCAGCGAGAGCTATCCAATGAATCACAACATGACCGGGTTTAGATGATTTTCAAAAATCTTTGCATCCTCGTGTTTTGGGCAAGAGTAACCTCAGAATTGGAAGGGTAAATAGACATATATGATATTTCTGTCTAGCACAAGAGCTAACTGCTTACACTGACCATATAGCTTGTATTGAATATCCTTTTGTATCACTACATATACAGTCAATAAACATACAATACAATACAAATGATCTACCTCTGTCTTAAAATAAACCCCCATCATACACCGGGAACCCCTAGTCAGAAATCCTGAATACACCCCTGGACCACTAGTAAGCTATCTTCAGGAAACTATATCATAAGTAATGCAAGTAAAAAACACCTCAAATAAAACTAACAGTTGTTGTTTCAATCCATATGATAACTGGGTGAGGAGGTTATCACAAATATTTGCAGAAGCTGCAGAAGTGATTTGAGAGTGTAAAGGAAGTTTGCTGTTGGTCATTCAATCTGTCAGAAACCATAGATCACCATGTGTCGGGAGGGGGGGGGGTGCGTTGTCGTCAGTCGGAGTAGTCCCAGCACACGCATGCATGGCCGTGTCTGTGGCAGGCTCGCCTGATAACCCTGTCAGTCTATACCCACAGTTCAACAACCCTAATCTTGACGCAGCACGCTCTCTGCTGCCATGTGGGTGCTGTAACGAAATCATCGATACCAGCACAGCAAACATTTCCCCTGTTAGTCTATGTTTGAAGTTTTCACTATTTAGTCATAATTGTGATCTGTCAGGCAGCTTTTGAAATGACCATCTAATCAATGCATTTATAAAATACTGGCAGCCTTTTTTCTCTGACAGCTAATACCGTCACTCAACAACCCTAATCTTGACACAAGCTCTCTGCTGCCATGTCTATGCCGTAACAAAATCATCAATACCAGCTAAGATGAAGGAAACATGGATTAGTCGTCACAGACCAATTACCATATGGCCCAATGTAAAGTCCTCGGCACACCTAATCTTGCCTCGATGTGACATCACTATATTCCTCGTCAACACCTGGGCTAGGAGTCATGCCGAGGCTGTTGAGCGAGATCGGCTGGTTGCGTATCCGGGTGGTGGCTAGGAAATCATTGGACACAGCTCGACTATCTCCCCCTAGTGCACTAATACAGAACTAAACCTGGACTGAAATCCACTCAGGATGGATCATTGAGACTCAGGAGACAGACTGCTGGTGGCTTATTTGGACAATAGAAAATGATGCAAAAACCTGAAGAATTAATGAAACCCTTGCATAGGGGTACTCATCTAAGAGTACTCAGCGAGAGCTATCCAATGAATCACAACATGACCGGGTTTAGATGATTTTCAAAAATCTTTGCATCCTCGTGTTTTGGGCAAGAGTAACCTCAGAATTGGAAGGGTAAATAGACATATATGATATTTCTGTCTAGCACAAGAGCTAACTGCTTACACTGACCATATAGCTTGTATTGAATATCCTTTTGTATCACTACATATACAGTCAATAAACATACAATACAATACAAATGATCTACCTCTGTCTTAAAATAAACCCCCATCATACACCGGGAACCCCTAGTCAGAAATCCTGAATACACCCCTGGACCACTAGTAAGCTATCTTCAGGAAACTATATCATAAGTAATGCAAGTAAAAAACACCTCAAATAAAACTAACAGTTGTTGTTTCAATCCATATGATAACTGGGTGAGGAGGTTATCACAAATATTTGCAGAAGCTGCAGAAGTGATTTGAGAGTGTAAAGGAAGTTTGCTGTTGGTCATTCAATCTGTCAGAAACCATAGATCACCATGTGTCGGGAGGGGGGGGGGTGCGTTGTCGTCAGTCGGAGTAGTCCCAGCACACGCATGCATGGCCGTGTCTGTGGCAGGCTCGCCTGATAACCCTGTCAGTCTATACCCACAGTTCAACAACCCTAATCTTGACGCAGCACGCTCTCTGCTGCCATGTGGGTGCTGTAACGAAATCATCGATACCAGCACAGCAAACATTTCCCCTGTTAGTCTATGTTTGAAGTTTTCACTATTTAGTCATAATTGTGATCTGTCAGGCAGCTTTTGAAATGACCATCTAATCAATGCATTTATAAAATACTGGCAGCCTTTTTTCTCTGACAGCTAATACCGTCACTCAACAACCCTAATCTTGACACAAGCTCTCTGCTGCCATGTCTATGCCGTAACAAAATCATCAATACCAGCTAAGATGAAGGAAACATGGATTAGTCGTCACAGACCAATTACCATATGGCCCAATGTAAAGTCCTCGGCACACCTAATCTTGCCTCGATGTGACATCACTATATTCCTCGTCAACACCTGGGCTAGGAGTCATGCCGAGGCTGTTGAGCGAGATCGGCTGGTTGCGTATCCGGGTGGTGGCTAGGAAATCATTGGACACAGCTCGACTATCTCCCCCTAGTGCACTAATACAGAACTAAACCTGGACTGAAATCCACTCAGGATGGATCATTGAGACTCAGGAGACAGACTTGCAGCTAGTCTAGGTTGCTCCCTGATGCCAGTTGCTGCCTGTTTGTCCAGACATATGTATGACAGATTATGGTCCCTGCACCCCTCGTGGCTCCTGCCAGCTCCGACCCCTCCCCTCTTGCTGCCAGCCTCTGGGACTGATTACCTTCCCAGCATGCACTGCATGCTCCGTCAGCGTCACTCACTGTCACCTTCCTCCCTCCCTTTCCTTATAACG
>OZ012692.1:1397632-1461132 GCA_963942565.1 Maea johnstoni | reverse complement strand
CCTATAACCAACATAACCAATGCATCACTGAAGATGTTAACCCTTATGCTGCTGGTGGCTAATTTGGCCAATGATGCAAAAACCTATAAAATGACTGAAACCCTGACAAATGGGTACTTATCTAAGAGTACTCAGTGAGAGCTTTCCATGCAATGAATACCAACATTATAGGGTTTAGAAGATTTTCATATTATTTTGCTTTTTTGTGCATTGGACGAAAGTAGCCTTAGTATTGAAGGGTTAAGAAAGTATTATTAACTCAAATTTACAAAATACTTGAAGGAAAGTATTTGATTGGGCTCTTATTGACACATCACATTTAACAATTTTCTTCAAAAACCTCTAGACAAAAATATTCGGCAAGATAGTGATGATTCGTGATAACAGGCATGATTTAGCGAATGATTAGCCTAATCCTATACCAAGAAATTTATTTCACTTCTTTAATAACTACCTAATGTTTATATACCATTCTAAAATGTCTACCCATATTTAGTTCTATATCGGCTCACAAAGCAGCCAGCATGGGTTCATTTGGATTTCTAAGATTCTGACTGACCAGTGTGACCACCCTTGGTGCCATCTATCACCAGCCATTGGCACTAACACCTAGACATAATCAAATAATAGAGACCAGAACAGAGAAAAGCATAATTTATATAAATCATAGACTAGGACCTAGTCTAGCAAATGATGTGTTAATGATTCCTTTACTTTCAGAGATTCCCATACCATTTGGCAAAACTACATAACTATCCTACATATTACACCCTGGAAACCCCTAATGACAGCTTGTTTGTTATTTTCATTGTTAAAGCCTGTTTATCATCCAGCATGCCTTCTGTGTGGTCCTAATTGGGATAATTAGTGAAGAGTCCTAATAGGTACCTAATACCATCATATGAACCGTGCTGACCCAAACACGAATCTTCATTACATGCCAACTGACACACAACCACTGGGGGGTGAGAATGGCCCTGCTGTGCCATTCTACTAAATCACTGTGTACTTTGATATAGAACCCCTCACTGCACCAGTAAATCACAACCCTTGGGTTGTACTGTAGTGCAGGGTACCTTAACTCTGCATCATTAGAAAATTGGCCCTGACATCATCATTTCATAATCATCATCATGATCATGATTATCATCAGTATTATTATTATCATTATTATTATTATTATTATTATTATTATTATTATTATCATTATTATTATTATTATTATTATTATTATTATTATTATTATTATTATTATTATTATTATCATCATTACCATTATCATTATTATCATTATTATTAGAGGCTACTTTCATTATCATTATTATTATTATTATCATTCTTATTATCATTACCATTATCCTTATTATCATTATTACTATTGTATTATTACTATTATCATTATTATTATCATTATTAGTATTATTATCATTATCATTATCATCATAATTATCATTATCATTATTATTATCATTATTATTATTATCATTATTATTATCATTACTATTATTATCATAAGTATTACTATTATCATTATCATTATTACTATTATTATTGTTATCAATATAAGTATTACTATTATTTTTGGAACTTGCTTTTCATTTAAGCAAGGACCAAACTTTGTACACTTTTTACTGTATAGTATTTGGTAAACTTCTGATGATTTGAAATCGTCACTAATTAAAACCTTAAATGATGAAATGCTTACTCCTTGTTAAAAAGTTACTCATTCGTAGCACATTATCTCAGATGTCAATACATTGTTACTGATAAGTGATACATTTGGCAAATATGTATCCTTTATTAGTATCTTTACGATTAGATAAAAGGTGATCAATTACACAGATGTATCAAAGGCCATATACAAGCTAAGATTTTACTGGTCATTCTTTTTCTTTTGAATAAGATGTACCATGTAACAACGTGTATCATCTGATGAGTTGTACGGAAATTTGTCAAATAACTGTTCCAGAAAGTTGGAATGATGAAGAAGCACACTTTCTCCTCACTGCCAGATTGCTATACAACTGCAAAGATTATTTCTCCTTTTTTCTCTTGCCTACACTGTACACATGACTGAATAATCACAAAAAGGTTATGGATCTTCTTTAGAATGGAAGGTGCTGCGACCTGCTGGAATATAATGTAACTATTTGCAAATTTGATACTTTTTCATTGTATCACATCCAAGTTGAGAGCTTTGTGTGCCATAATCAATGAGCCAAGTATCCCTTCAAATACAATAGCTATAAAAATGGAGGGTGCTGCCACCTTCTGGAAAATACAGAAACTATTTTCTAATACATGGACTGTCCTTTTCCATTTTTTACCTTCCTACTACAAGAAATGTACTAAATATAATCAGGAAAAAAAATAAAAAAAATGGAGGTCAGCTACCCTGAAAAGATGGTGCCACCACCTACTGGAAAATTATGTAACTTTTTTCTGATAGTGGTTCTCTTATCTTTTGCCATATATCACCTCCATGATGGCAGCTGTTAGTTAGTATTCCATATAGCTCCTAACGCTTCCAATGCGAAGGCTGCTTTTGTCCAAAGCACAACGATGCAAAGATTTTGAAAACCATCCAAACCCTGTCATGTTGGTATTCATTGGATAGCTCTCACTGAGTACTCTCAGATGAGTACCCATATGCCAGGGTTTCAGTCATTTTTCAGGTTTTTGCATTATTTCATATTGTCTAAATTAGCCACCAGCAGCATAAGGGTTAATAGATGGATTTATTCCTGGTGGCACGCCTCTTCAATAGCCATAATAACACATGTGCTGGATAGGCGCGTTAGATGGAAGACATGAAACTGGATAACGCACGCGCGCGCCAAACTGCTCGTGTCAAAGACATTCCCCGCATGGCAGGAATAAGCTAGGGTCTATAAATCGGGATGAGTAGGGGATTTTATAGATAGGTACCAAAGAGACAGGCTTTATGGATAGTAATCACAACAAAAATTACTATCAAGTGCAAGGGTGATAACATACATCAAAAATTATCATAAAATTAACCCTTTTGCTGCTGGTGGCTAATTTGGCCAATAAAAAGGATGTAAAAAACCTATAAATAAATTACTAAAAAAAAACTGGCACAAGGGTACTCATCTGATAGTGCTCAGCAAGGGCTTTCCACTGAAATATTAATATGACAGGGTTGTATATCGTTTTCAAAAATCTTCGAATCCTTGTGCTTTGGATGAAAGTAGCTCCAGCAATGAGAGGGTAAAATATACATTGCATGCTAATTTCTTTTTATAAGTACTAAATAACCTTTCAGTACATCACACATAATCCATCAGGGCCCAGCAGTGACATAATATTCTCTTCATGTGAGATATATCTTGACTTGGGATTGTTCCTAGAAAAAAAAGGAATTTCTTCACCCATTCAATTGTGACCTTAAAACTAACAAGGGTCAAGAGTGGGCAAGTTAGTTTCCTGGTCAAAGTTAGAAGAAAAACTGTAACTAAAATATTCAAAATCTGTGGATATGATATGCGAAATGGAGGACAGCAAATCTTACTCATTGGCGATTGATGTTTCTCTGTATCAGTAGTTGATCGACAAACATAAATTTATGTTATTGCAATGCAGGTGTACCTGAAACATCAATTAACATATGAACAAAAGTATACAATATGAAACAATTTTTTTCCTGTTGAATTGCTGCAATGGAAATCAACACGTCCAAGTGTCCATATATGATGAAGCTTTAACCCTTCCACTGCTGAGGCTACTTTCGTCCAAAGCACAAGGACTCAAAAAAATTTGAAAACCATCTAAACCCTGCCATGTTGGTATTCATTTGCTAGCTCTAGCTGAGTACTCTCAGATGAGTACCCATTTGCCAGGGTTTCAGTCATTTTCAAAAGGTTTTGCATCATTTTGTATTGGTTAAATTTGCCACCTGCAGCATAAGGGTTAACCCTTATGCTGCTGGTGGCCAATATGGCCAATACAAAATGAAGCAAAAAAATCTGAAAAATTACCGAAACCCTGGCAAATGGGTACTCATATAAGAGTACTCGGCAAGAGCTTTCCAATGGATACCAACATAACAGGGTTTATATGGTTTTTAAGAAAATTTTCCATTCTTGTGCTATGGATGAAAGTAGCCTCAGCATTGGAAGGGTTAAGCTGGAGTTGTTTGTGGCACGTGTGTTACTGTAACCAGTGACCCACACTTGGTGACAGGCTGGTCGCATCCTGATCCTACAGGACTCCGACACCTCTCCCTCTGCTCTTCACACAGGCACACATGTCCTTATCATTATACATATCTGGTCACACTACAGTGACACTTCACTTCCTACCAAACTCTATCCTTAACCACAAAGATACTGGCCAGGGGTTGACTGTAACATTTTGAAATGAGGGCAAGACAAGCCCTTATCTTACAAAAGTAAGGAGCCCTAAGATCATAATAGTTTAGGGCCAAAGAATAATACTTACATATTTTTCTCAAAATATTACTAAGACACGAGTGTCTTTTATTATACAGTATTGATAAATCAGTATGATCATCCTGGGAGTGATAAATTCTGTGACTAGTGACACTCACTTGGTGAAGGGCTGGTCACATCCTTTCGCCGACAGGACTTTCCCCACATGTCCTAGGCTTATCATTATAATACACATCTGGTCACACTACAGTGACACTTCACTTCCTACCAAACTCTAACCTTAACCACAAAGATACTGGCCAGGGGTTGACTGTAACAATTCGAAATGAGGGCCAGACAGGCATCACGGAAGGCCATGGCAGTGGTGAGAGACAGCGAGCACTAAATAGCAATACCTTAGACCACTCAGCCATCAGGGAAGGCCCTGGCAGTGGTTAGAGACAGGTAGCATTCAGTGCCAATACCTTAGACTACTTAGCCATCAGGGTATGCCCTGGCAATGGTGAGAGACAGGTTGCAGTCAGTGCCAATGCCTTAGACCACTCAGCCATCAGGGCAGGCCCTCAGTGGTTAGAGACAGGTAGTAGTCAGTGCCAATGCCTTAGACTACTCAGCCATCAGGGCAGGCCCTCAGTGGTTAGAGACAGGTAGCAGTCAGTGGCAATGCCTTAGACCACACGGCCATCAGGCCTGCAGGGCAGGCCCTCAGTGGTGAGAGACAGCCAGCAGTCAGTGGCAACGCCTTAGACCACACGGCCATCAGGGCAGGCCCTCAGTGGTTAGAGACAGGTAGCAGTCAGTGCCAATGCCTTAGACCACTCAGCCATCAGGGCAGGCCCTCAGTGGTTAGAGACAGGTAGTAGTCAGTGCCAATGCCTTAGACTACTCAGCCATCAGGGCAGGCCCTCAGTGGTTAGAGACAGGTAGCAGTCAGTGGCAATGCCTTAGACCACACGGCCATCAGGCCTGCAGGGCAGGCCCTCAGTGGTGAGAGACAGCCAGCAGTCAGTGGCAACGCCTTAGACCACACGGCCATCAGGGCAGGCCCTCAGTGGTTAGAGACAGGTAGCAGTCAGTGCCAATGCCTTAGACCACACGGCCATCAGGGCAGGCCCTCAGTGGTTAGAGACAGGTAGCAGTCAGTGGCAACGCCTTAGACCACACGGCCATCAGGGCAGGCCCTCAGTGGTTAGAGACAGGTAGCAGTCAGTGGCAACGCCTTAGACCACATGGCCATCAGGACAGGCCCTGGCAGTGGTTAGAGACAGGTAGCAATACCACAGCCATCAGGGCAGGTCCTCAGTGATGAGAGACAGGTAGCAGTCAGCGCCAATGCCTTAGACCACTCACCCATCAGGGCATGAAGGCAGCTTCCTATCTGCATATATCATAGCTAACCACAACTGGGTCACACCATGAGGACTTCAGAAGATCACCTTACACTAACGGTCACCGTCTTGTCACCAGCGGGAACTCCGCCATTACCGTGAAGCCCTACTGAGCCTTTACTTTACAAATTATACTTAAATTAGCTGCTGACAGCTGCAAATATTTTATGTATATTACATGAGGCAGCCCTGCTACCACAGAGCCATCTAGAAGGCATATTTCCTGTGCAGTGGGCAGGATGATGTCATCCTTATTATGACTGATTCCAGTCTAGGCACAGCACCATAATGTACCACTCAAATCTTAAATTAACATTTTCAATGCTGAGACTACTTTTGTCTAAGGCACAAAAACAAAAAATATATATCAGAAAATCATCTAATTCCTGTCATGTTGGTATTCATTGCAAAGCACTTATTGAGTACTAACATATGAGTACCCATTTGCCAGGGTTTCAGTAATTTTCAGCTTATTTTACATCATTTTGTATTGAGCAAATTTGGCCACCAGCAGCTAAAGGGTTAACCCATTCATGCTTAAGAGTATTTTTAGCAATTGTCATCTGTACTCCTGACAATAACTTGGGAATAAGAATTATTTTCACAAAATGTTTGAAGGAGAGTCATGCTCTGATTTTTTTTCCTCCTTTGAATCTTTTTCCCAAACATATTTTTGCCTAAACGATTTCAGTGGAACTTTCATGCTGGTTTGCTGCGAATATCAATGGGTTAACATCTGTAAGGGGAAGTATTATTCCCTGATAATACTATGAATCACCTCGATATATTGTCAAGCTGTTGATTATAGGATTTAAATTAAAGTGAAAGTTAGTCTATTCCATGGTCAAATGACTTAACCTAGGTCTCTAGGAAATCTAAATCCATCTAAATTTAGCTGATGAAGATTAAAAGTTGAATAGTTATTTCATTATTTTGAATATTTCAACTCACCTTCAACCTTTTAGACCTATTGCAAAAGAATGTAGGATTTAAAGTATACAGCAGATATATACCACTCATACTGCTCTCCTATCAAATGCATTTACACAATATCCATAGAGCACCAACAGTGCTGATTTCTTTCTTGAATGTTAACACTAATATGCACTTCATAAATCAAATGGCAACAAACACGTATACACATCCATAACTTTAAGACATGAAGCTAGAGGTGTCATTGATATGGGGCATATCGATAAATCTATATCTCTCCTTAAACAATACAGCCTGCTTTCACTTGTCAATACGTATCGCAATGTACCGAAATATCAAAAACATGAAGATGGACACTTAGAGAAGAAATTGAGAGCTGAATATTGCTGGTGTTGCTAGTCACATACTTTCTAAAAGCATTTCTCTACATGGTCATGCCTAGAGATTGTCCGATTAATCAGTCATGCCGATTAATCGCTCATTCAACCTCTGATTTTGATGATCAATCATAAGATCGATTATTTGAAGTTTTTTGAAAAAAATAAATTGTATCTAGAAATAGCCTATTGATCAAGTGAGAGACTCCACTAAAGCCTGCAAAATCTTAATTAGTATTTAAAGAGAGTTAGATTAGCTCCTTTACAAAGATGGAGCCAAGTACCCTTGAACAAGCCAAGACTACCAAAGGAAAACTGCACATATACAACTTTGATTATTAATCGATCATCAGACGTTTAGATGGACTGATGATCGATCTCGAAAATTGTGACCGATTTCGAACACTAGTCATGCCTCACTTTTCTTGTTGCATGCCAAAAAGAAGCAATAGAATGAGGCAGGACCCTCATAAAATGGTGAAAAACCAGCATAAATGCTTCATGATTTTCCATCATGGCATAGATAGCATTTCTATGGATGTATCAATGCATCGTATCGATATACTAGTAATCGAAATCGAAAACAATTTATCAATATATCGAATAGAGAAAAAATTCTAAACAATGACATCCCTACATGAAGCTAAATAGAAGGAATGAGGAACCCACAATGATATCAGCCTATTCTAATTATTATTGGCAGAAATACAGCACCAATCTAACAATCTAAGCTAACTTATAAATAGGAGGGGTAGACAGAAGTAGAAGGAGCATGAAAGTACCAAATTTGTAGTTGGGCTCTGTTCTCAGTTTTGCATTTCTCTCAGCCAAAAACCAACAATTACAACTCATTATAAAGTACAATTAAAAAATGATATTTCATTCATCTATACCTGTAAAGCAAATTTGTAGATGAGTTCTGTTCTCAGTTTTGCATCCCTCTCGGCCAAAAACAACTATAACTCATCATAAAGTCTATACCAGTAAAGCAGTAGACGGTATAATCTTAATGTAGTACCATATGGCCATCTAGGGGGCTGAATTAATGATAAGCATATGTGAGTTATCCATGAGGTACTCCCTACATGGTTTCTTGTATGCCCTTATATGGTGTTCCCTGTGACACATGTGAGTGGCGGGTTTGTATGGTGCTGATCGTGACAGGAGGTTGACCAATCACACACGAGGGAGGGAACGACCCTGGCTGGCACAGATGGTGCGGAAACCAAAGGAAGAAGAATCACAACCGACCGGGTGTGGGGAGATTATGGGTATAGATAGACTAGCCTCCTAGTCCCTAAAGAGTTGACATTCCCCTCTGTTCTGACCAAGCAGTGTGGTGTAGTAACAGGTATGATAGATAGATGGCACCACCTGGTCCTATCTCTAGAGATTTTGTCATACTCAAACTGAGTCCTCTATCCCCCTGGTGAGATAAGTGTAAACGAAATTGACCACTATGGCCACCTAGACTATTTGGTGCCTGGTAACAGTAAAACATGACATGAAAATTCATATGACAGCCTAGAAATCTAGGCTAGGGTATAGACACTGTAGCTTTACCCTAATACACCCCAAATATGTCCTGGGCTCGGATCTACTACATATCTTTTTGACCACATAAAAATATTTTTTTAGAAAAATAATCAAAAGAGAAATGTCAAACAATAGACATGAAACAATTCTTAAATATTTCCGTAAATGGAAGCATAATTCAAATTAGTGACATGCAAAGGTCCAAACAATACTTGACAAGGAGATACCCCATGCATGGAGAGGCTACGCCATCATAATTAATGCCATATTTTTATAATAATATAATATAATCAATTTATCACACAGATGGCATTGCTGTCATTAGGGACATGACAACTCTTAGAGCTCCCCCTAGGGGATGTGAAGGGAACTTCTCTACAAACTATGGGCATGGATCACCGCCATTTACATTCATACAGTTAGCTATGTGCTGACGAGAGCTAGCCTGATTGTATGAGTATTCACAGCTGAAGTAAAATTACAATTATGATCTAGGAATGTGTTTATCATTACTTTTTCTGCCATATTGGGTCTTAGTCATGACACAGGTGTCTGCCACAGTCTGAAAAAATAAAGGACTGTGGCAGACACCTGTGGTCATGAGTAGATGTTAAAAGTTAAAAGTTATCCATTCACCTTATACAAACTGTCATAAGACTTGGCTGGTCAGGGATGAGGTACACATATATCAATTTGATATCATGAATGAATAACACATATATTCTGATGTCATCAGAAAATATAAGTGCTAAAACCGTTTTTTGTCTGTTCTTATCACACCCCCTACAATCCCTTATATAAGGGATTGTAGGGGGTGTGATAGGAAAACAAAAAACGGTTTTAAATCGTTTCTCCTTTATTTTTTCAGACTGTGGCAAACACATGTGGCTGGAGCAAGTTCCTGTGTCCGAGTCAATGGTCTTGTCTAAACTGAATATCCTTCAACACCATGGTCATGGATAACCTCATCAACTTAGATTCCATATAACGGTCATTCTATAATTGCGGTACATTTTGGGGTAGATTGAAAATGACAATCTCATGTAAATTTAACAAACTTTTATTTGAAAAATACAGTGGCTGACATTCCTACAGTCAAGGAAAAATAGCTGGTACAGGTTGTTGATCATTATTTCTTGATAAAAAAATATGTTTTTGTATTACCTTTGGCAAAATATTGTCCACTCTGTTACTTACAAATCATGAAATGTTGCAGGTACTTCAGAAAGAGTTTCAAGAATATGAGCAACACAACATATATGTCTGAATGTAATCATAATGATACATATGCTTGCTTTTACAGTTTTTGTATTCCAAGAAGCTGAAAACTTCTTCTTTGTTAACCGCTGGCATGAAAAAGAAATGTCTTAACACATATATGATGGCAATGGGACTGTTTCAAGTTTCCAGTGAAAGTCCTTTTGTAATATATTAATGGGAGGATTGAAATGGAACATTTCCCAACTTTCCACCAATCTTGCCTGTTTGTTTGGGAAATAAAATGGCAAACAAAGAAAAAAGGGTGTCCACCCTGTTACGTCCACTCTGTTACATTACGTCCACTCTGTTACATAACAGGGTGGACATTTCTGAGTGGACAGCTTCTAACATTAGCATAAAGCACCTTACTCTAAGAAACTGGCTTAAACATCTTAAATCTAACAGGTTAATACAGGCCAAAGGTCACTGAATAGCAGAAAAAACAGAAATGCTCCCAGTAACAGACATATCAGGAAAACATTTCAAAGACTTATTTTACATTGACTAGGCTAGACTTTCTTTTCATGTAATGAATCAAATTGGTCTGGCCTGATAAAGATTTGCACAATCTAAAGTGCACTTTCAAACTCTGCCATTATTGTTGGATCTAATTGGTAGTTTCGAACTGTAAGTGTCTCTGGAGATGAAATATCTTCTGCTACAATATCATAATTTGATTACCAACTGGGACAGTCTTCAGGTCAACCATTGACAACATGGCTTGAGTTGAAATTTCAATGACCTCTGCTGGTACAAGGTAGAGTTGAACTTTGCTGTAGGCACTTTTCAAGTTTGTATACACATCAGTGGCATCTTTGCAGTCACTTCCTTGGTGAACAATGCGGTCAGACATTCACCTAATGGTGGCACCCACCCCATCAGGGACTACTTTCCTATGACCACTCCCAAAAAAGTTCCAGGTTCCAAATGTCATACCCCTTTGAGACTCTGTGTGTGAACAGGAAGACATTTGCTTTTTGTTTATATTGGGTACATGGCCCATCACTAAAGTAGTGGATGGTATCAATTTCTGGATGCTTGTTTTGGATTAGATTAAGCACAGTGTCAAGATGAGCCCATATTGCAGCAGGACCATGCTGAAGGCTTTCAGAAATAGTGCAAAATGTGTTGGCTTCACCATCATGCCCTACATAGTAAACACCTGTATGAAGGCTGATCTGTTTCTTGGAGGCCCCAAAGTGTGCACTTAGAACTTCATTCTGCATTTTACACACATAATTTTCAGAGAAATCAATGTGCATGAGACACTCATTTGACATCATGTTCCGTTTCAAAGTACGATAAAACTTATACTGATGTCTGATGTTGTAATAATGGGGTTTGAACCGCCCTAGCTGGGAATGGCATTCATCAAGGAGATCTCCAATAGTTCCTCTCATCTCTTGTTTTACTGTTATTGTAACTTTTTTCATGGAATCCTTGATTTAAGTTTGAGATTGCCCACTCTGTTTCCCTGCTCAGTCCACCCTGTTACTATTTTAGTAACAGAGTGGACAGTAACAGGGTGGACAGATTTCTAAAAAAGTAGGTCATAAGTTTTGTCACCCTTCACTTTTTGCATGTGGCATGACTCAGCTTGAATCTCCATTTTACAAGTTTTCTATAGGCAATCTTTTTAAATTTCACATTCTAGTAATTCTATATATATTCAAGTAACAGAGTGGACACTCAAATGGGTACCATAAGGGTTCTCACTAAGATTTCTTTCATAAATGACCAAATGAAGTTGTCTGCTTAATGTAGGTCAGCCATGTAAGTCTGAAATGCATGGAGCTACCCTCTATTAATCATATGTGACACTAAAATAGGGAGAAGCTAGTTATTCATGTTGAAATAGTGTATGGTAACAGAGTGGACACAGAACTTAGCGACACACCTAAAAAGAACTTTTTTTCTCATATTTAGGTGAAATTATTTATTTTTGAGAATTCAAAGGTAATCATAGCATGACATTTAACTCATTTTGCTCTAAAAAATCAATTCCAAAAGTCAAGGTATAATCCTTTTTTAGCTTCATTGTTTCCCGCATGTACATTGCGACAAGTGGGAAAGGCAGAATGTCAAACATGTTTGAGCTTGAATGGATGACTAGTTCCCAAAATTATCATAGAAATAACCTGTATTATGTAAAGCAATGATCTAATAAAGGTAAACATCCCTGAAAAAAAAGAAAATTGTTTTAATATTTATGAAACACAGTTGAGTGTAGGTGAGTGACGTAAAATGTCCCGCAATTATAGAATGACCGATAAACCTCATCACAGCCTTTTATATATAACCATTAATCAAATTATCACGTTTTAAGTTTAAATTAGTACGACGCTACAAAAACAATAGATGACGATTACCTGATAACCCGACATTGTGTTTTTGCCTATTAGAAGCATGTATACGGTAAATGCCATAAGTGGCAAGAATGCTGCATACGTGTTGTGACTGTCTTTATGGTGCGCTCGACACTTTCGCGGGATTCACATTCTGGTACGCCGGCCTATTATATGAGTTTTGACCATATTTGGCAAGGAAGTGTTCCATATAACACCACTGTGCCCCATCCCATAAAGTACGTTAGTGCTGGTGTGACAAGGTAAATAAATTGAAAAATTGGAAAACTGGTGAAATCTAACATCACACACAATGGAACAAATTGTTTCATGAGAAGTTACAAATTTTATAACTAAAGAAATACTTCAGCTGGACGGCTTTTAATCTAGGTTTTGTAAATCTCTATTCACCCTACAGTAATAGAGAACTGAATTTATTCAGAATACATGAAATATCACAAGCTAATTACCTGCCTTTTTTAATGTAAGGTGCTATTTGAAAACTTTGCCAAAAATGTATCTTTCTAATGATGTATGTCTCAGTAATGTCGACCATCACGTCAAGCCGGTATATACTAGGGTGTCACAAAAAGGCGAACGCAACCGAACGCACCCGAACGCAACCGAACGCACCCGAACGCAACCAAACGCAACCGAACGCAAACGAACGCACCCGAACGCAAACGAACGCCGGCGAATGCAAGGAAGTTTAGTTGATGTGAATGACTGGGCCAACACTGGCAGAGTTCTCAGTTTTGCCGCTATTAGACAGGTTCAAAATTGATCCGCTAGGTGCAGCACTGTAACTCGTCGAATTATACACAATCTTGGCGTGTATAAACAATATCATAGGATTCGATCACGCAATTGTATCATGTATTATGTAGACAAATAGTTGTAGACATTTTTTTTCTTCTAAGTACCGTTTATACACTATCTTTGTGTTCCTTGAAAGTCGGTCCCGGCTGCCACTGTGACAGCGCCGACTTCGCAACCGGAAACGTCCACTGTCCAAGTGACAGGTTCAAAATTGATCCGCTAGGTGCAGCATAGTGATAGTAGTAGTAGAAGTAGTAGTAATGATATAATGTCATTATCATTATTGTTATTATTATTGACGCAGGTAGCAACTTACGGCAGATAGTAAAAAACCGAAATTAGTTTTTAATTCCCTGGATAACAAACAATAATAACTTAGATAAATAAAGAAATGTAGATATGAAACCAGCCGGTCAACCTGAAGAGGCTGGCTGTTGTGAATATCACAAAAGTCGCGTTCTGCGAATGTTGGCGCAAGTTTCTCTGTAATGTAAACGATATGAGAGCTTCCTAGTGACGTCTCACTTCAAAATTTGAGACCATATATATAGGCTATATTCGAGACCCCTGCCACAGCCAGGCCCTTCAGCCCTTCACTTATAGCGCATATAGTAGTTGGTGTCTTGCTACAACTCCATTCTTTTACTCATCTAAGATAATGATGATAATTATAATAATGATAAATATATAATGATGATAATAACAGAAATAATAATGATGAAAATAATAATAACCAATGTATATCAATATATATATATATATATATATATATATATATATATATATATATATATATATATATGAGAACAAAACAAAGGAATCACATTTTCTTGAATTGGGAATCAAAATACTAAAAAATACTTTGCAGCATTTTCATTTTTTTCTGTCATTTTACTTATCTGTAATTTATTCACGAAAATCTGTGATTTTTGAACACCTGTCTAAAATACCCTGACGGGGGCGCCCGTTTTGGGGGGAATGAAACCCCCCATCCCTTAAATAGTTTTGAAGAGAGGGTGGTCTAACTAATCTCTGTACCAAGTTTCGAAGAAATACGCTCTTTGAGCGAATTGTTGTGTATGTCCTTAAGATATAGTTTTTTTTCTCTCCAAAAGTACGGTGGTGAAAATAACGTTAGGGCTGTTCCATTTAAAAGTGTGTGGGGGGGGGGGGGGGGGGGGGGGAGGAACGGAAGATTTTTTTTATGGGGGGGAGGGGTCGAATTTTGAATTATTTTACTATTTATATATATATATAACTTTATATATATATAAATATATATATATATATATATATATATATATATATATATATATATATATATATATATATATATATATATATGTATATATGTATATATATATATATATATATATATATATATATATATATGTATGTATATATATATATATACATATATATATATATATATATATATATATATATATATATATATATAAATATATATATATGTATATATATATATATATATATATATATATATATATATATATATATATATATATATGTATATATATATATATATATATATATATATATATTTGTTTCTATATATATATATATATATATATATATATATATATATATATATATATATATATATATACATATATATATGTATATATAGCTATATATATAGTTAGACATATATATAGTTAAATATATACATATATATATATATATATATATATATATATATATATATATATATATATATATATATATATATATATATATATATATATATATATATATTGATACATATATATTGATATACATTGGTTATTATTATTATCATTATTATTTCTGTTATTATCATCATTATATATTTATCATTATTATAATTATCATCATTATCTTAGATGAGTAAAAGAATGGAGTTGTAGCAAGACACCAACTACTATATGCGCTATAAGTGAAGGGCTGAAGGGCCTGGCTGTGGCAGGGGTCTCGAATATAGCCTATATATATGGTCTCAAATTTTGAAGTGAGACGTCACTAGGAAGCTCTCATATCGTTTACATTACAGAGAAACTTGCGCCAACATGCGCAGAACGCGACTTTTGTGATATTCACAACAGCCAGCCTCTTCAGGTTGACCGGCTGGTTTCATAATTTCATTTCTTTATTTATCTAAGTTATTATTGTTTGTTATCCAGGGAATTAAAAACTAATTTCGGTTTTTCACTATCTGCCGTAAGTTGCTACCTGCGTCAATAATAATAACAATAATGATAATAACATTATATCATTACTACTACTTCTACTACTACTATCACTATGCTGCACCTAGCGGATCAATTTTGAACCTGTCACTTGGACAGTGGACGTTTCCGGTAGCGAAGTCGGCGCTGTCACAGTGGCAGCCGGGACCGACTTTCAAGGAACACAAAGATAGTGTATAAACGGTACTTAGAAGAAAAAAAATGTCTACAACTATTTGTCTACATAATACATGATAAAATTGCGTGATCGAATCCTATGATATTGTTTATACACGCCAAGATTGTGTATAATTCGACGAGTTACAGTGCTGCACCTAGCGGATCAATTTTGAACCTGTCTAATAGCGGCAAAACTGAGAACTCTGCCAGTGTTGGCCCCAGTCATTCACATCAACTAAACCTCCTTGCATTCGCCGGCGTTCGTTTGCGTTCGGTTGCGTTCGGTTGCGTTCTGGTGCGTTTGGTTGCGTTCGGTTGCGTTCGCCTTTTAGTGACACCCGTTTTGATCAACCTCCTAGAATCTAAATCACCCAATATTCTATCACAAAACCTAATAATAGGTTTCTTCTATAGTAATTTCTACAGTAGTATCTATATATGTTTATCCACGGTTCTGCATGTTATTTTTATTCCTCATGTACATTTTAGTTTACTGAAAGTCATCCTATAAATCTTTCTGCTGTCTGCCTATGATATGGGTGTGTTAATTTTTATAAAAAAAGGCAAATGAAGAAAATATTTAGGGCAATTATAAACTAGGCACTTAAAAACAAATGTAAAACATAAATTCCCTACAATGAACTAGATTATTTCATTGGTTTTGGCGATAGGGATTAAGATCCGCCGCTGAGCATGGGTGCAGATTTATAGCCTAGATGAGAGTGTTTGTTGCCAAAGCTGAGGCGCCAAGGCGGAAGCTTTGCAACAAACACCATCAGCAAGTTTTGGGGAAGTTACACAGTGTCTATTCAAAATAGAGATATACCCAAGTACCTGTGTAAGTTCAGGGTCTGACACCTAAGATTTCAGGCTAGGGGCCTTTGCAGGGTGCCCGGAAAGGTCTTTTGATGAAGATACAAAGTCATAAGCAGGATTTTTGGTTATTATACATACTATTTTGGTCTCCAAGTCTGAAAAATCTCGGGCCCTACAGCAAAATCCAGACCCTGGGCCCATGGGAAAGTCGTACCCTGAAGATACATTAATATTCTATTGATTCATGTTTTGAAAATCATATCTCCTTTTTCAGATCCATACTGGGACAAGTACATCAACCTAACGTCCGTGTGACTGAACATTATCCCACAGAGGCCAAAATCAATCAAGGTCAAAGTTCAACATTTCTGCATAGATCTTTGAGAGATTCATTAGGTGCATGGCTGCACTCTATATAGCTATGGTGGAAGTTATCCTGGGAGCAACCATTTTCATCTATGACAAGGATAATTCTCAAGACATTTACCCATTCATACCTACAGCATTGTAGAAGGACCTTACATTTAGGTGATATCTAAATTCTGCAAAACATCTCGTGGAATGGAAAGTAACTGCTGATTGTAGAATCTTCACTATTTTTCTAGTTTATGTTTTATTCCTGTTAGTCTCAATAAAATTTCCATAGAATCCAGAAAATGATTACCTTAATTATCTTATAATTTTGGTACAGCATAAGCGAAAACACAAGAAGTCCTTCCAGTGCAATGAATGCAAAGCAATATTTACAATGTCTTGCTGGTAAAGCATAAGCTGGTAGACAGTGGGGAAAGGATATTTACAATGTCTAGCAAAAAATCCTTCCAGTGCAAAGAATGTGACAAGGCATTCACTAAGTCTTTCCATCTACAATCGCATAAGAGGATACACAGTGGAGGGAGCTTTAAGTGTGATCAATGTGGCAAGACTTTCACACATTTTGCTAATCTTGCACAGCATAGATGGACTCGCACAGGAGAAAGACCTTATGAGTGTGATATGGGTGAAAGAACTTGTAGAACATCAACCCACATGAAGCAGCACCAGCTTAAGCAAAAACACAAGAAATCCTTCCAGTGCAATGATTGCAAAATGACATTTACAATGTCTTGTACTCTAGCCCAGCATAAGAGGGTACAGTGTGGCAAAAAACCCTTCCAGTGCAAAGAATGTGACAAGGCATTCACTAAGTCTTTTGATCTTCAATCGCATGAGAGGATACATATAAGGGAGAGCTTTAAGTGTGATGACTGTGACAAGGCATTCACAGAGCATTGTGATTTGGTACAACATAATCATATACACAGTGAGAGAAAACCCTTCCAGTGCAATGATTGTGACGAGGCATTCACTAGATCTTTTTATCTGCAAGAGCATAAACGGATGATACATATTAGGGATAGCTTTAAGTGTGATGATTGTGACAAGACATTCACCGGACATTTTGATTTGGTAAAGCATAAGCAGATACACAGTTTTGTATTAAGACCCTTCCAGTGCAATGAATGTGAAGAGGCATTCACTAAGCTGTCTCATCTACAACAGCATAAAAGGATACACAGTGGAGGGAGCTTTAAGTGTGATGAATGTGACAAGACTTTCAAACAATCAGCTAATCTTGCACAACATAAGAGGATACACAGTGGGGAAAGAACCCTGCAAAGCAATGGACGTGACAAGAGATTCAGTCAATCTTTTGATTTGGTACAGCCTAAGCAAACACACGAAACACCCTTCCAGTGTAATAAATGCAAAACAACATTTACAATGTCTTGTGCTCTAGCCCAGCATAAGAGAGTGCAGAGTGAGAAAAAACTCTTGCAGTGCAATGAATGTGATGAAACATTCACAAAGCCTTTTGATTTGGTACAGCATAATCAGATTCACAGTGGGGAAAGACCCTTCCAACGCAATGAAGGTGACAAGGTATTCACTAAGTCTTCTCATCTGCAACAGAATAAAAGTACACATAGTGAGGAGAGTTTTAAGTGTGATGAATGTGGCAAGACATTCACACAGTCAGCTAATCTTGTAAAGCATAGATTGACTCACACAGGAGAAAGACCTTTTCAGTGTGATATGGGTGAAACAACTTGTAGGACATCACCCCACCTGAAGCAGCATCAACAGTTAACACATCAAAGACCGTCAACTCACAAAACAGAACCCCAGTTATCGGCACCACGGCAATGGATAGTTGTTAACAGAGAGTGTCTCCCTATAAAGCAAGAGTTGGAGGTAAAGGATGGTAGCTCGGTAATAAAAGAAGAAAACCTTTTCACTGAAGGAGAGTGTCTCTCTATAGAAAGTGAGGAAAACCCCTCTCAGTTTGATGAACGTGACAAGGCATTCACACAGTCTTTTGATATGGTACAGCATAAGCTGATACAAAGTGGGGAAAGACCCTTGCAAAGCAATGAATGTGACAAGACAATCAGTCAATCTTTCAATACAGTACAGCATAAGGAAATTCACAAAAAAACCTTTCTGTGCATTGAATGCAAAACGACATTTACAAGGTCTTGTGCTCTAGCCAAGCATAAGAAGGTACTACGTATACAGAGTGGCAAAAAACCCTATCAATGCAATGAATGTGACAAGGCATTCACTAAGTCTTTTGATCTACAATCGCATAAGAGGATACATATTAGGGAGAGCTTTAAGTGTGATGATTGTGACAAGGTATTCACACACTTAGCTAATCTTGTACAGCATAGATCTTTTCAGGATGATATGGGTGAAAGAACTTGTCAGACACCATCCCATCTGAAGCAGCATCAGCAGTTAACACATCAAAGACCGTCAGCTTACAAAACAGAACCACTATCATCTGATCACAGTTATCACAAAACAGAACCCCAGTTCTCTGAACCAAGGCAATGGATTGTTGTTAAAGGAGAGTGTCACCCTATAAAGCAAGAGTTGGAGGAAAATGATGGTAGCTTATCAATAAAAGAAGAAAACCCTTTTTTTGTTGAAGGAGAGTGTCTCCCTATAAAGCAAGAGTTTGAGGAAAATAATGGTAGCCTATTATTAAAAGAATAAAACCTTTTCATTGAAGGAGAGTGTCTCCCTATAAAGCAAGAGTTGAAGAAAATGACGACAGCCTAGTATTTAAAGAAGAAAACCGTTTCATTGAAGGCATTCACACAGGCTTTTGATATGGTACAGCATAAGCTGATACACCGTGGGGAAAGACCCTTGCAAAGCAATGAATGTGACAAGACATTCAGTCAATCTTTCGATTAGTTACAGCATAAGGAAATTCACAAAAAGCCCTTCCAGTGCAATGAATGTGAAGAGGCATTCACTAAGCTTTATCATCTACAACTGCATAAAACGATACACACTGGAGGGAGCTTTAAGTGTGATGAATGTGACAAGACTTTCACACGATTAGGTAATCTTGCACAGCATAGATTGACTCACACAGGAGAAAGACCTTATCAGTGTGATATGGGGGAAAGAACTTGTTGGACATCACCCCATCTAAAGCAGCAACAAACACAAAACACCCTTTCAGTGTTATGAATGCAAAACGACATTTACAATGTCTTGTGCTCTAGCCCAGCATAAGAGGTTACAGAGTGAGTAAAAACTCTTGCAGTGCAATGAATGTGACAAGGTATTCACACAGCTGTTTGATTTGGTACAGCATAAGCAGATGCATAGTGGGAAAAGACCTTTCTAGTGCAATGAATGTGACAAGGCATTCACCAAGTCTTCTCATCTACAACAGCACGAAATGATACATATAAGGGAGAGCTTTAATCGTGTTAATTTTTTGACAAGGGATTCACACAGCATTTTAATTTGGTACAGCATAAGCAAATACACATTAGGGAAAGACCCTTCCAGTGCAATGAATGTGACAAGGTATTCACTAAGTCTTCTCATCTACAACAGCATTAAAGGATACATAACCAGGAGAGCTTTGAGTGTGACGAATGTGACAAGGCATTCACACAATTAGCTAACCTTGTACAGCATCGATTGACTCATACAGGAGAAAGACCTTTTTAGAATGATGAGCAAGAGTTGGAGGAAAATAATGGTAGCCTATTATTAAGAGAAGAAAACCTTTTCATTGAAGGAGAGTGTCTCCCTATAAAGCAAGAGTTGGAGGAAAATAATGTTAGCTTATCAATAAAAGAAGAATACCTTTTTTCCTTGAAGGAGGGTGTCTCCCTATAATGCAAGAGGAAAATGCCAGTAGCATATCAGTAAAACAGGAAAACCATGATGGAAATGGAAAGTGTCTCATGATAAAAGAAGAGTTGGAGGAAGTTTCTTGTAGCATATTGGTAAAACCTTGATATCTGATATAACTGAATGAAGTGGTACTCAACATACAACAATGTTCAACCTATATTATTATCTGGTATGAAAATCCACCTTGTCACAGCTTTAGATGATCCGTCTTTAGAAATCTGTTGCCAATAGGACTTACTGAAGTGAGAGGAGGGTTTGGTATCAAGTAGGCCTGCAATCTATATAGAACCAATAGTTCTATTCCAAATGACTGATACTAGGTCAAGTCAAACTTGTCCCTAGAGGCTTGTCCCACATAGAGAAATACTGGCCTGAAACCAATGACAAAGTACCAAACCTCCTAGGGCTTTGGCATCCACTACTGATATATAATGGAGCTTATCAACTAATGAACCTAGAGTGTATTGGAAATACATGCATGTACTTTTTGTCAACGACTTATATTCCATATTGAAACCCTGTATATACTGTATACCATGCTGTGTCTTTTGGACTTTTGTGACAATAAAAAAAAACATTTCAAACTTTAAAAAGAAATTGACAGGTTTTTATAAAATTGGTTGTCACCTTATTCATTGTATTTCATATCCATTGAATTAGTTACTTTGATCCATTGAGTTTTTGTGTTTTAACTTTAGTTATTGCTGAGTTGGAGTGATATTCAGCTGTATTGATTGGTTTTATCATTCATCTTTTAAAGAATTTATGTCAATCACCATTTGGCAAAGTTATTTTGGGCAAAGTCGAAGGTGGCGTATCTGTTTAGTTTGCACCTCAACAGCATTTCCATTTACTGTAAGTTGTTGATGTTGAGTCTATGAAAATTGTCATAACCTTTTCGGGTTAAGTATTTTTATTGTATACATCCAATTTACCTAGCATATGACGTAGAGTGCTGACAAATGCTATCTGCACTGAATTCGTGGGCAGACTGGGCACTGTATATGACAGCGCATCCGATTACTGTGCGATTGCAGTCTGTGCATGGATCGCACACCGTGACAGCTTGACTTGGTAGCTATGTAAGTCATGATTAGGCATGCCTAATAATCTCAGCCCTTTTGGCAGGATTAAGGTGTTAAAAAGTGTAATTTAAAACAAATAGCCCATACACTACAGTCCCTACCCTCACCCTCAGATAATAAATCGAAAGAACTAGATAAAATAAGTGTAAAGTTATCAAATGACAGAAAGTGAATAAAAACGACCTTCGTAAAGCATTATAAAACTAGGGGTCTGAAAGATAAATAGCAAGGATTTTGATAAAGTCTGAAAATAATTAAACACAAAAAGGCAATTAGGATTGGCATAAGTTAGCAAAAAAGAGTAATATACCATATACTATTTACAGGGGTTAATTGTCACACATTTACTCGAAAAAACAAAAAACTGGCAACTTTCTCACATACCCCAGGTGGGATTCGAACCCATACAGTGTTAAGAGACGTCTAGCAGGCAGTGGCAATGCCTTACCGCATGGCCTTAAGAACAGGCCCCTATATGGATGTTTTAACTTCTTTCTTTCTTTATTCAGTGAATGTTTTTTCTATGTTTTTGGCAAGGCTTTCAATAAGATTTCCTAAATGGATGTTTTAGAAAATGTGGCTTACGTGAAAGCCTTGCCAAAAACACGAAAAAAACATTTACTGAATAAAGGACGAAGTTATAATTTAATACTCCCACTTGTGGCTAGAGGATCAGAGCCTCCCACCATGCCGCACATTTATATAGCGACCAGGCCAATCTGCTAATGGCGATACAGCGGAGACTTGAACCTGCAAATTCACACTTGGGAGCCAGTCACTAGGCCACGGCGGATCCTTAGAAGAATCTATGAGTAAGGAAACTGACAGTACAAGATAGACGTGGCATTTACCTATTAACGGATTTATAGCTATTATGAACCTGTAAGAATGTTCAATTACTTTCTTTTGGTTCTAAATAGTAAACTATAAAACATTGGAGATAAAAGCAGACATTTGAAAATCATGCAAGGAAGAAAGGAGGGAATTGTTTATTATGTCACTTTCAACAGCTTAGATCATATTAGGACGAGATAGAATCCTGGTACTGGGAAGAAATTCCCTTCTCTCGACGAACAGTTCCAAGGTTTACATTTTCTATATGTAGATTGCCTCTGGGTTGCCACCCTGTTTGGCCGGCTCCTACCCTCCTGATCTTATCACCTATTATAGGCGATCTAGGACATGCTGCCTATCAGGAATCATTTAGGATTAAGGCAATAGTATAGGTATCAGCCAGATGAAATCTGTGGAACGTAAATCTACTAAACAGATGTACAATGATCATCTTGAGAAGCATGCACTGAAGGAAGAAAGGAATTTTTCATTTTTCCAAAATCAGAGATGAGCTACCTAATTGCTTAGAAATCAACCTGAATATACCTCATTTCCTTCAGAAATTGGGCAGGTGCACCACAACATACTACATAAGCGCCAGCCCTCAGTTTGCACATCTTGACCATCAAATTCATCATTCTCATCTAGAGTTATATTCATACCAACCACTTGAGAATCCTCAGCCACTCTTGGTTCAAAGTCATAGGGATCTGCATACCTAAACATCTTGAATGTGCTTCAGAGCAGTAAAAAGCCGCTTTGACTACATTCACCAACCTCGCTTGTTGCTCCTCATTGAGGTGTAGCTTGTGTGATCTTCATTCACAATAACTGAGACCTAAACTCTTGAGATTCTAATACAGGCGAACTTGGATATGACGGACCACTGTACGACGGATTTTTGCATATGACGGACGATATGCATGGTCCCAGTCCGATGCATATCAAGTATTCGTCATATGTATGCGACGGATTTTGCATATGACGGACCATTTTTCCTGGTCCCATTGAGTCTGTCATATCCAAGTTCACCTGTATTCTTCTCCGATTGCAATTCTAGAATTCTCTCCATGTGGGATTTTGGAATTTTGTGTTTCGTCACTTTTTCCGCCATATTGCGGGTAAGTCGTGACTAGCCAGTTGTAACTGGTGGAGGAAAGCCGAGTATCCAGCGAAAACCACCGCCTAACACCAAATCACTGGCAAAATTTCTCACATGCCTCGGGTGCAGTCAGTGGCAACACGGCCATAATAATGGGAAGCCTCTGGTTTCTCTTCATGAATTTTCAGATAAACCTTTGATTTGCTGTCCCCGAAGTTCATGACAGAAAATGGTCACATAGAACTTTTGAAAGCTAAATACAACTTTCAACCCTCAAGAGCACACTAAAACTCCTATTTTAAGCTGCAAGCCGATGTATCATATACTTCCTTACCCAAATATCCCACTTCAATGTAGTCATTTCCATTAAAACTGCTTTAACACTGATTTCTTCTACGAGGGGAAATCTGTGAGGCTGTCTCTTTTTGTGTAACAGTCGGATAGCCTTTTTGATTTGACCTATATAGATGCAGATGCATTGGATTATTAGGGGAGAAGCTAAGCAGGAAGCACAGCCCAGACTAGCCACTTACAGTAGGGAGGGCCCCAATTTTGGGAACCTCCCTACTGTAGGCTCTGTGCACATTTCCTGTAATGTTCCCCTTTAATCTGAAGTATAGTAGCATAAAATCTTTCGTCAATTTTCAGAGAATGAAATTGTTTTTTTTCAATTTTTTTTAGTCAACTAGATGATTTGAATCGATCATCGTCAACTCTTCTACCGGTAAGCCGAGAGGAAGTAAGGATTGCTATGAACTGGATTTATCATACTATTCAATTAACATATGATTATACAATTTGTATAATGAAATGCTGATTTAATAGTTTGTAGTTGTAACACATATTTTGTCAATACCTAATATACAATTACTCTAGTCAACATTCGGTTAATACATAATATACAATTACTGATGTAATATTTGGTTAATACACACTATACAATCATTGGTAACTGAGTGAGTATTCACCATTGATAAATGAAGTTTCTACAAAGAATCTACTCGGATTTATATCCTATTTTCAGAAAACATGGTTCCTTGCTCTCATATCATAACTATTTTATCGTGTTTTATAAAGTTTATATTTTGTCTGGTGTTCAGCTAGATTAGTACCGAAACATTAGCACCCTCAGGCCTTTTATACATACTGATTTCTGATACTGTACAGTCGGGCTTACATGTGCAACACCGAACATCTGCAATAAAATATCGTTGCATATAGTAAGGTTCAATATTATTGAACTAGTGTTCACCCTGTTCAGGCCATGTAGCTTTTTTTGGCTTTGGACAGGGACTGTTTCACTTATGTTATAAGTCAGGTCGTCACGCATCTCAAATGCGCCACGCCTCTCCATATCGCCAGATATTGTAGGGGCCGCCACCAGTCAGTGACTCATGACTAATACTGTATTTCTGTTGGCTGGAGCCTCGGAGTGTTTGCTCTCTCTAACCGCTCTGTCGGATCTGATCCAACAGCAGTGTGTAGTCTGGTAGTTGGTCAACATTTGTTGAAAGGTGGGTAACAAATTAAGTCAATTCCTACCCAAACGAAATCGATCGCGCGACAGAAAATCATTTCTTATTATATAGAACATTATGCACAGCAGTGTAATTGTAAACATAATCATAACATACTCATGAACCCTGAAATAATATTAGTATTCTGTTTACCTTGTTTTAAAAATTGTATCTCCTTTTTCAGATCCATAATGTGACAAGTACATCAACCAAACTATTGTGTGACTGAACATTATCCCACAGAGGAAAATATCAATCAAGTTCAAAGTTCAACATTTGTGCATCTTGGAGAAATTCATCAGGTGCATCGCTCCACTCTATATAGCTATGATGGAAGTTATCCAGGGAGCAACCATTTTCATGAATCATGTATGACAAGGATAATTCTCAAGTCATTTACCCATTCATACCTACACAATACCAAAAGAACCTTTAATTTAGGTGATATCTCAATTTTGCAAAGAATGGCTTGACGGAGCAGTTGAGTGGAGACTAAAATATATTTCAAGTTAATATTTTTATTCCTATGTTTGTCTCAATAGAAATTCCATGGAATCCCGGATGCAACAAGGGAGACAAATAGTTAAGTCCTTGTCTTCATGTCTTCATATGTGATATGAATGCACCTATCATGTCTTACTACGTGATAGATTATAAGGTTGGCCACAAAGTGGAAATCACCTATCCTTGTGATGAATGTAACACGTCATATAAAACTGCATCCAGTCTGAAATATCACATGAAAAAACATGCTAAAGAGAGAGGTTTTCAATGCGACCTTTGTGACAAGGCCTTCAGAAGTCCTTCATATTTGGCAATACATAGAGAAGTGCATACTGGAGAAAGACCTTATAATTGTGAAGAATGTAACAAGAGTTTCTCACATTCCGCCATGCTAGCTCCGCATAAGAGGACTCATTCTGAGGAAAGACCTTTCCATTGCAATCTGTGTGACAAAGTATATAAACAGTCTTCTCATCTGGTAAAGCATAAGCTGGTACACAGTGGGGAAAGGCCATTCAAATGCAACGAATGTCACAAAGAATTCAGAGATTCTTTTACTCTGGATAGGCATAAACAGACACACAGAAAACACTTCAAGTGTAAAGAATGTGTAATGACATTTACAAAGTATGCTTATCTAGTTCGGCATAAGAGAGTACATAGTGCGAAAAAGCCTTTCCAGTGCAATGAATGTGACAAGGCATTCAAAGAATATTATGATTTAGTACAGCATAACCGGGTACATAGTGGGGAAAGACCCTTCCAGTGTGATGAATGTGACATGGCATTCAGTCAATCTTATTACTTGAAACAGCATAAGCGAAAACACAAAAAATCCTTCCAGTGCAATGAATGCGAAAAGGCATTCACAATGCCTAGTGCTCTAGCTCAGCATAAGAGGATACAGAGTGGGGAAAACCCCTTGCAGTGTAGTGAATGTGACAAGGCATTCACACAGTCTTTTGATATGGTACAGCAGAAGCAGATACACAGTGGGGAAAGACCCTTCCAGTGCAATGAATGTGACAAGGCATTCAGCCAATCTTTGAATTTGGTACAGCATGAGCAAATACACAAAAAACCCTTTCAGTGTGATGAATGCAAAACAACCTTCACAATGTCTTGTGCTCTAGCCAAGCATAAGAGGGTAGAGAGTGAGGAAAAACTCTTGCAGTGCAATGTATGTGACGAGGCATTCACACAGTTTTTTGATTTGGTACAGCATAAGCAGATGCACAGTGGGGAAAGACTCTTCCAGTGCAATGAATGCTACATGTCATTCACTAAGTCTTTTCATCTGCAACAGCATAAAAGGATACATAATGTGGAGAGCTTTAAGTGTGATAAATGTGACAAAACATTCATGCAATTAGCTAGTCTTGTAGAGCATGAGATGATTCACACAGGCGAAAGACCTTTTCAGTGTGATATGTGTAAAAGAACTTGTAGGACATCACCCCATCTGAAGCAGCATCAGCGGTTAGCACATCAAATACTGTCAACTCACAAAACAGAACCACCATTATCAGAACCAAGGCAATGGATTGTCGTTAACGGGGAGTGTCTCCCTATAAAGCAAGAGCTGGAGGAAAATGATAGTAGCTTATCAGTAAAAGAAGAAAGCCTTTTTGTTGAAGGAGAGTGTCTCCCTATAAAGCAAGAGCTGGAGGAAAATGATACCAGCTTATCAATAAAAGAAGAAAACCTTTCTGTTGAAGGAGAGTGTCTCCCTATAAAGCAAGAGTTGAAAGAAGATTCTTGTGGCATATCAATAAAACAGGAAGACCCTGATGCATGGTCTTAGCCAGGATTTAGAAACAAGGTGCCCAAACGAAGGTTTCATAGACTTTTGGGTGTCCAAAGTGTGGTACAAAGTTCACACTACAAATGAAATAAACCATATATATCTACAGATTTTGCTTTTTTAGGCCAGTAACTGCTGTGTTTGTATTGTAGGAGTGACATTACATGCACTATCTTCTAGAATTGGCATCATCAGCAAATCCTGACCTAAACTTTTGGGTGTCCAAACTGTCATAAAACAGTGTTCTGGGTGTCCAAATGACGCACTGGACACATAAGTGGCTAAGCCCCTACCCTGATGGATGGCTCAAGTTATGAATAAAGAAGATCTCATCACACAGCAATGTGCAACCTATATACTTACCTGGTATTGAAAAGCACCCTGTTTAAGTTATGGATGGTCAGAGTTAAGGAATCAGTGTCCAATAGGACTAACTAAAGTGACAGGGTCAGTATCTAGTAGGCTGCAATCTATATAGAACCAATAGCCTTTTTACAATTCTTTCATTTCAGAATTGAGTGCTGTACAGAACGCTACAATTAAGTTTCTATTAGAGAGACGCACAAATTGCCAAATAGGATAAAAAGACATTTCCGTGCAAACGTTTGACAATGCAAAATGTCTTGTAAAACCAGCAAGACGCTGAAAAATGGCAGAAAAATATAAGTTGCCACCACACATTCTTGACTAACTTGTCTGAGATTGCTCATTTATTGTTGCTATGAAGGCTTCAGCATGAGCACGGATCCAACAAGTAAACTTCATATTTATGAAATATTTTTATTCATTTTTCAACATGTCAACAATTTACAGGGTACAACTGCTTGTATAGTAGGATGTACGGCACTGCAGATGATGTACAGTAACCTTAGTGTAGTCCTTTGCAAAATTGTAATAATTTGCATGATTGTAACAGTAGAAGAAGGTTGGTGTGTACCTGGTACACTATGAAGGATAGGAAGAATTGTGAGAAACTGTGGTTAGTTTTCGAAGCTTTTCTTGAGGAAAGGATACTTTTTCTCCAATTGGTTCTTCATACAGAATCTGTAGTTCTCTTGAAAATAAAATTTCTTTATTTCACTTTTTATTATGGTTTCTTTCCTTTTTTTCACTGAGTTATATAGCACTTTTTCCCAGTAGGATGGTACTATTGAGTATTGACGCCTAGTGCATTTTATAAATTTCCAACTAGTATTTTCGTATTGGTTTATTGTAGTCAGCAAATCCTAATTCTTTAATTCATTTTCAAAATTTGTTGAAGGTCATTTCAATAATTCGCTCTAAGAAATCTGTACCTGTTTGAAATATTCCTCTTACTCAAATTCATAAGGAAAGATTGTCCGCTTACTTTGTAAACTAGAAAATCTTTTCAACCAACTGAGTTATTGAGTTTTATCAATATGTTGGATGTTATGTAGCTTTAAACCATCATGATAAACTTTGCCTTCAAGTATTTCTTTCCTCCATTTGGGAGGTTTACCACTCTATAAAAAAAGTTTGAGGTGTTGTTGATCTCTTTAATGCAGAGAAAAAAATGGGACTCAGCAGAGACAGAAGCACATGGGTTATTTTCGATTGTAGTAGAAACGTAATTATTGTCATTTTTCCATAAGGAGTTTCCGTAAGCTTTCTTAATTGCCAAGTTTTAACAATTTTTTAGTCTCTTCCATTTTCCTGAGCACATTTAGCTCCGTTATTACCCCCACCCAGTTAATGTCATAATAAATACCTAATATTTTGAGAGTAGGAGCCCATTTAAAGGCAAATATGCCCTGCCATAATATGCTTCTGCCTCTTGAAGCTCCAATCTTTACCACATTTGTCATCTCTTTGTTGATATCTAAACCAGATATACGCTTGATCCATTTTTAAATTTCTCAATATCATCGATGACACTATTGAGACACTTTAAACTCTGTATCATGTACAAGCAGCAACCCCACCTCTCCACAGCACATGGGAGAATATTTCTGTATGTAATACAAAAATGTAAGGAGAAAGTGGATACCCTGATGGAAGCCTCTCAATAAAATGATTTTGTAAAAAAGAAAATGGCAGTTTTGTTCCACCCTGGAACTGGAATTTGAATGACATAAATATCAATAAACTATTTTTGCAAAGTTCTCTCCAAAATTGAAAAGTTTCGAAGTTTCATTGATAAAAGACCATTCAATGGTGTCAAAAGTTTTGGAGAAATCAAGGATGATCAGTAGACCATTTTTTTTCATAAATATACAATATTCAATTGTATCATAGATCATCCTTGTATTTTCTCTGATAAATCTGCTTTAAGCCGTTTTGGTCTTGATTTATTATAGATGGGAGAGTTTTTTTTAAAAGTCCATTTGCAATCAGAGAAGAGTAAAATTTATAAACTGAATTTAAAAATGTTAAAGGTCTCCAATGCTTAAGGTCATTCCTAAGTTTATCCTGCTTAGCGATGTAGGTAATTAAATAATTATTCCCTATAAAGCCAAGGAAGGATGGAAGGATTGTGGTTTTACGTCGCTTTCAACAGCTTTGGTCATATCACGACGAGATAGAAACCCTGAACCGGGAAGAATTCCCTTCTCTTATGTATCAGAAGGTGTTTCATATCATTGAAACGTTCTCTTTCTCTTCCTTCTGGAGCTACTTCACATTGTGGGGATACATTGAGACCCTACACTGTCCAGGGGTCAGCATCTTAATGCGCTCTCCTAACCCTAAGTCTCAACTACCGGAAATCCTGTTCACTTAAGTTTGGGTAAGATGAATTCTAAACATCCTGCCTAAAGTATTATACAAACCAGACGATTTCTGGAGCTTTTGATTGATTTTATCTGAACTGTCCGGCCTACACATGTAAAGCAAGACAGCTCCTGCACAAGAACCACACCTTTTACTCAAAACTCTTATTGTATTGCTGCAATCACTCATAACTGCCCAGTGGTCCAAACAGGAAACTTCCATTTGATAGAATACATATCGAACATAAGAAAGCCAGGAACTTCCCTAATACACAACCTGTAACAAGCCAATAGAACACACCTCCCTGGGGAGATATTTAAATTTCAAAGACAGTTATATTATATAATGTTTTATAATTAAGAAGTTGTAATATTAATACCTTTGTATACATAAACGCAATTTTCTTAGAAAAATAACGTTTTTTGTAGGAGAAGTTGAAATTTTAGAGGACAAGGAGGAATCGGGTGCTACTTATCGTACAAGACAAGAAAGTCTGAACAGTTATGTTAAGCCCTATAGGTTCGGGCAAAAATGTATATTCCGAATACTACCATAAACAATGTAATTGTGCCAGTTCTTAATGAACCAGTCCGTAATCTCTGCGCTATTTTTTTTTATCCTAACATGATTATGTCCGCCCATCTATCAGAAGCCAGGTGTCAAATCTGCAAATCACCTTATGAACAGTGGCAGAACAAGAAAAGTTCTCAAAACTGAATCAACCAAGCAGGGTCTTAGCCGATATTTGGAAACAGGGTGTCCAAATAGAGGTCTCATAGACTTTTGCGTGTCCAAAGTGTGGTACAAAGTACATACTACTAATAAAATAAACCCTATACATTTACAGATTTTGCTTTTTTAGGCCAGATACTGCTTTGTGTGTCTTATATAAGTAACAATACAGCTTCTACATCTTCTATCTTTTAAGAAAAGTCATCATCAGCAAATTCTGACATAAACTTTTGGGTGTCCAAACTGTCAAAAAACAGTGTTCTGCGTGTCAAAATGACACGCTGGACGCATAGGCGGCTAAGCCCCATCAACCAAGAAAACAGTTGTCTCCCTGGTGACAACTCGCCTTAAGTAGTGTTATGGACTTCTCCTTGGAATTATCGAAGAGCTACTATGTAGATTTCAGAAAGTCCAAGACAATGTCGTCGCAGTGGTCACTGGTTCCAATAAGTATGATCACATTACATCAATTCTAAACGATCTGGCTGCCTATCAAGAAAAGGATGGAGTTCCAGGTTCTGCTTTCAAATGTATGCAGGGATGTGCTTCTCTATACTTGAGGGAATTGGTAGTCAAACAGGCCAACACAAGGACTTTAAGATTACTAAAAACTTATTACATATACCACACGCTAATCTGGGGACAGAGCCTCTATATGAACCGACTATATGAACTATAAACCTATATAAGTCAGTAATATCTGTCCAATGACTTCTTTATAAAGCGCCTTTGAACATTAAAGGTTGAGAGGGGGCTATATTAAATATCAATGAATATTTTGATTATTATATAGAGCTTGAATCAAAGTATAAAACAGAATGTTTCCGAGCTCATTTGTTCTGCTGTTAGCAAATAATTGTCAATTCGAGCTGCGCCTAATACAGGGTTCTGGAAGTTAAAAAGGGCAAAGTGAGCGGGCATGTATATTTTTTAAAGACGGATCTAGATTTGTTCAAAATCTCCGGGACAGATTATTCAATTGTTTGTTTTTTATGGCAAACCGAAGTGCCCTAAAGTAAGCATTTCTGGAATTTCATAAATGATTCATGGAATTCCATAAATGATTTATGGAATTCCATAAACCTAATGCAGTTATTGAATCACACACATCTTTAAGGGAATTCCATTAATCATTTTTGGAATTCCATAAGTCATTTATGGAATTCCATGATTAAAAAGGCTATTTATTGAATTCCATAAATGATTCACTGTATACCGTGTTAATATTACGGCAGTTTAATTAATGCGTACTTTGCGCAAGTATATTGAAACAATAAATCATTTATGGAATTCCATAAATCTCATGCAGCAATTGAATTCCACAAATCATTTATTGAATGGAATTCCATTATGGAATTCCGTAAACGATGTATAGAGTTCCATAAATGGGTACAATTATGGAATTCCATAAATGATTTATGGAATTCCAAAAATGATAAATGCAATTTCATAAATGATTTGTGGAATTTAACAACTGAATGACATTTGTTGAATTCCATAAATGATTTATTGAATTCCATGAATAGATTTATCAATTATGGAATTCCATAAATGACTCATGGAATTCCATAAATCATTTATGGAATTCCTTAAATGCTTACTTCAGAGCACTTCGGCTTGCCCAGTCTTTATCATCTATGTTTAATTCTTCTTTTGCATTGTATTACCTCGCGCACATCTATAGTCATGGTCAATAAAGATACTACTACTACTACTGCTGCTGCTGCTGCTATACGACTACTACTGCTACTACTACTTCTACTACCACCGCCACCACCACTACTGCTACTGGCAGTACTGCTCCTACCACTACTACTACCGCCACCACCACCACTACTGCTACTGCTGCTACTACTACTCCTGGTACTAGAACTACTACTACTAGTACTAGTACTAGTACTAGTACTACTAGTACTAGTACTACTACTACTACTACTACTACTACTTGTACTACTACTTCTACCAGGGCACTGTAGCAGATTCAGGTCTCTGCATCTACTACCACCTACATTATTACTACGCCACAACTCTACATCAGTGTATCACAGGATAATGTAGATGGCGCCACCTGTTAGTGACTCGTGGCTGATTCTATATTCCTATTGGTTGGAGCGTCGGAGTATTTGCTCTCCCTAACCGCATCGTCGGAGCTGATCTATCTGCAGTAGACAGGTAGAGTGTCGCCATTTCCATTTCCGCAATGGCAAATTCGAATATCAAAGTCTCCTAAGTTGGACAAATGTTTTAAGGTGAGTTAGAAATCAAGTCAACTCCTACCCAAACGAAATAGATCGCACGCAAGAAAAACATATTGCTTATTGTGGGAGCAGGTTGTCCTTGTAAACGTTGTTTTAGAGATACCGTATTCGCTTGATTAAGCGCAACGTCCGGAATAAGCGCACCCCCTCCTATTTTTGGGGGACCAGCAAGCGCTAAACATCGTCTCCTTATGTTAAATCTCCCCTCAAAAGTAACCAAAACCAAGTCACATACCTTTCCTGTTGCCGTGTCTGCAAACCAGCCCCAAATTTCGCCATTTCAGCTGTCCATTCGCTGTTTATATTCGCCGCATGATCGTACTATTGACCAATTAATATGACGCTGGCATGGCCAGGAAGCGAGCAAAGCTTTGGATGATCATTTTTTTTTTACTTCTGACCAAAATACAGCATTGATTGACCGTAAATTAATGGCATACAAAACATTACGATTTTAAAATTTATCTTAAAATTTATATTTCGCAACTGATTTTGACGAGAATTCGATGGCCAGTAGAATGAATTCTGGCGGCTCTATCGATCTAAACCGCATTAAAATTGACCCACGGACAGGCAAGAAATTCAGTTTTAACTTGGATATAGTAGCGGCCACGGCGTGGTATGACCAGGAAGCGAGCCGAGAATTGAGCCACTGACGGGCGAGAAATTCAGTTTTAACGTGGATATACATGTAGTAGCGGCCACTTTCATTCATATTTCGCAACTGATTTTGACGAGAATTCAATGGCCAGTACAATGAATTCTGGCGGTTCTATCGATCTAAACCGCAATGGTCAGTAGAATGAATTCAGGCGGTTCTAAACTGCATTATAATTGAATTGCATTCATATTTCGCAACTGATTTTGACGAGAATTCAGTGGCCAGTATTGTACTGCACATTACGTCATTGTCGACCAATGAAATCGGTCGTTACTTAACGCCTAAAGAAATCCTCCAGAACGGAAGTCGTCCGCACGTTTAGTGATATTGTTGTCCCGCACGTGGGACGGTGACAACTTTCTGGGTCCCTGTATGTATTTCTTATAGTGACGTCATATACACTCACGCGCAATTGAGGGATTGCGAGGCTTCGCATAAGGCCTACAGCCTTTCGAGCTTCGCTCGCTATGAATCTTTTCACGTGCGAATCGTTGTGGCAAACGTCTAAGCACGCTGAACAGCGTAAGTGCGAAGGTGCAATAACGGTCATTACACTCCGATCGGCAATCATTGAGGGTTGTGGTTATACGGATGTTTGACAAATGTTCACCCCTTCTACAGAAAATTTTCCCAACCTCTACCCACACGGTGCGCTTGATCAAGCGAATATGGTACATGGTGCAGAAGTGAGAAGAATGAACATCATTAATTATTATGATTATGCTCCTTTGATTTTAACTAATAGAATGACAGCATTTGTACCATGGGATTAGCTGATGATATGTCATATCAGCCCTAGGGCTGATATGACAACTCGGCCAGCATTTATAGATACATGGTTTTGATCAGACCTAGAATCTAAATCACCACCCCATATTCTATCACAAAACCTAGTTCTTCTTTATGTTCATCCACTCTTCTGCGTGTTATTTTTGTTCATCACCTACATTTTTATTCTAGAAATCTTTCTAGTGTTGGCCTTTGTAATGGGTGTGTTCAGTTTATAAAACAGACAAGTGAAGAAAATGTTTAGGACTAATATAATGTAGGCACTTCAAAACAAATGTAGAATAAATTCCTTCAATCAACTGGATTATTTAATTGGTTTAGGCGGTAGGGATTAAGATCCGCTGTTGAGCATTGGTGCAGATTTATGGCGGAGATGAGAGTGTTTGTTGGTGAAGCTGAGGCAGCCAAGTTCGAAGCTTTGTAACTAACACCCCAAAATTTTTTGGGGAAGTTACACAGTGTCTGGCACATATTTCAGACTAGGGTCCCGAAAAGGTCTTTTAATATACTGTAAAACCCATTATTATCGCGCTCCTTTTAATTTCACGCATTTCGCGCTAGGTGATGATAACGCGTATATTACTGGCGCTGATATACGTTCAAAATAGCATAACAATGCCCCATCTAGTGGTGATACGGTTGATGCGTGTAATTAAATGGCCGCGCTCAGATTCAGACGGCAGTTGCGTGAATAAAAAGGGGCGTGGTTATAAAGGGTTTTACGGTAGATGAGTGGTCAAAAACAAGACATATATATTATTATACATACTATTTTTGGTCCATGGTCTGAAAAATCTAGGGGCATACAGCAAAATCTAGGCCCTGGGCCACTGGGAAAGTAGAACCCTGAAGTTACATTACCATTCTGTTTACCTTGTATTGAAAATTGTATCTCCTTTTTCAGATCCTTAATGTGACAAGTGCATCAACCAAACTACTGTGTGACTGTACATTACCCCAAAGAGGCCAAAATCAATCAAGTTCTAAGTTCAACATTTCTGCATCTTGGAGAGATTCATCAGGTGCATGGCTCCACTCTATATAGCTATGGTTGAAGTTATCCAGAGAGCAACCATTTTCAAGTTTAACACAGATAATTAATTCTCAAGTCATTTACGGTATTCCAAAAGGACCTAACATTTATTTGATATCTAAATTGTAGAGCATCTCTTGGACAGTAACTGTTGACTGTAGACTCATAACTGCTTTTCAAGTTTGTTTTATTCCTCCTAGTATCAATAGAATCTCCATAGAATCCAAAATACAATTGCCTTAATTGGGGGTTATATTTATATTAATTATGCAACAAGGGAGACAAAGATAATTTGTTAAATCTTTGTGATCAAGCACTTGCCATGTCTTCGTGTTTGATAGATAATAAAGATGGGCACGAAGGGGAAAACCCCTGTCCATGTGATGAATGTGACAAGTCATATAAAAGCTCATCCAGTTTGATGAATCACAAGAAAAAACACAATGGGAAACAAGTCTTCCAGTGCAACTTTTGTGACAAGGCATTCAGAAGTCCTTTTTATTTGGAAATACATAAAAAAGTGCATACTGGAGAAAGACCTTATCATTGTGATGAATGTAACAAGAGCTTTGCACATCCTTCCAATCTAGCTCAGCATAAAAAGACTCATTCTGAGGAAAGACCTTTCCAGTGCAATATGTGTGACAAAGCCTATAAACAGTGTTCTTCTCTGGTAAAGCATAAGATGATACACAGTGGGGAAAGGCCATTCAAATGCGATGAATGTGACAAAGCATTCAAAGATTCTTTTACTCTGGGTAAGCATAAACGGACACACAGAAAACCCTTCAAGTGCAATGTATGTGTAGAGACATTTACAAAGTTTTCTTATCTGGTTCAGCATAAGAGGATACATAGTGAGGCAAAACCTTACCAGTGCAAAGAATGTGACATGGCATTCAAAGAATTTTATGATTTAGTACAGCATAAGCAGATACATAGTGGGGAAAGACCCTTCCAGTGCGATGAATGTGACAAGGCATTCAGGCAATCTTATTATTTAGTACAGCATAAGCGCAAACACAAAAAGTCTTTCCAGAGTGGGGAAAACCCCTTGCAGGGTGATGAATGTGACAAAGAATTCACACATTCTTATGATATGGTACAGCAGAAGCAGATACACAGTGGGGAAAGACCCTTCCAGGGCAATCAGTGCGACAAGACATTCAGCCAATCTTTGAATTTGGTACAGCATGAGCAAATACACAAAAAACCCTTCCAGTGTCATGAATGCAAAACGACATTTACAATGTCTTGTGCTCTAGCCAAGCATAAGAGGGTAGAGAGTGAGGACAAACTCTTGCAGTGCAATGAATGTGACAAGGCATTCACACAGTTTTTTGATTTGGTACAGCATAAGCAGATGCACAGCGGGGACAGACTGTCAACTCACAAAACAGATTCACAGTCATCCGAACCAAGCCAATGGACTGGAATTAACAGAGAATGTCTCCCTATAAAACAAGAGTTGGAGGAAAATGATAGTAGCCTTTTATCAAAAGAAGAAAACCTTTTCATTAATGGAGGGCGTCTCCCTATAAAGCAAGAGATGGAAGAAGATTCTAGTAGCATATCAATAAATCAGGAAAACCCTGATGCCTGACATAACTTAGGAATACAGAAGTACTCAACATACAGCAACCTCCATAATTAGTGAATTACCTGGTATTGTAAACCACTTGGACTATCTGAAGTAATAGGAGGGTTTGGTATTAAGTTGGGCTTCAATCTGTAGAGAACTTCATTGCACTTTTGAAATGAATCAAAATCCCACAAATCGCCAAATAGGGCAAAAAGACATTCCCTTGCAGAACAGATGGACAATGCAAAATGCCTTGTAAAAGGTTTACAAGACTATGATATATGGCAAAAAATAGCAAAAAAGTTGCCACCTCACATCCTTTTTTTTTTTTTTTTTACTTTTTTCTGTTTATTTTCCTTACTGCCAAGCATCATGGCCATACTTTACAAAGATGTTTCTCTATGGTAAGAGAATGCAGCATATTATTGTTTGTCATACAATGTAAAACATAATTATACAGAACATGATGTATGCATTAAATATTTCGATATTACAGTCTGGTGATACAATGTTATAATTACACTGTTATAAACTCCTTTGTAAATGTTTCTATATGTTGTTTATATGAATAAAAAGAAAATAAATTCACATTCTTGACTAACTTGTCTGAGATTGCTCCTTCATTTTGTCGCAACGGAGGCTTCAGCAAAAGCACTGGTTAGAAAAGTAAAGTTTTTATTTCTAAATCATTTCTATTAATTTTTCAACATGCCAACAATGTACAGAACACAACTATCTGCGCAGATAAATGTATGGTGCTGCCGATAATGAACAGTAAAATAAGTAAATTTTGTTGTAATATATATTTTGCCTTATTAGAGTAGGATGAGAAATGTGTTGTATATATTACACATGATTTATAAAAAAAGAATTGTGAGAAACTGGTTATTTTGGAAGCTATTCTTAAGGAGAGAATACTTTTTCTCAAATTGTTTTTTTATACAGAATCTGTATTGTTCTTGAAAGTAAAAATTCTTCATCTCACTGTTTACTATGGCTTTATGTGGTTTCTTTCCTTTTTTCATTGCGTTATACCGCACCTTTTACCCAGTAGGATGATACTCTAGACACCTAATTCATTTTCTAAATCTCCCACTATTTTCATATTTTTAAAATTGTAGTCAGCAAATCCTAATTTTATAATCAAATTTTTTATCTCAGACCATATTAATTGTTTTGATTCGCTCTACAGAAATAACATGGAATCAGTTTGTGCTAATCACTTACAGAAAATTGCAACTCTGGTGTCAGTTAGCAGTTACTCATGGGAATAGTGTAGGACTAATTAGTATGTGTATTCCTTCACTTCCTGTTATCAAGATGCTATCTTTGAGTAAAGAACCTGGCACCATTGAGTAAAGGATCATGTGGGTCTAAGGGATATGTTCCTTAGGTGAGTCACTTATTTCCATTCCTCCAAATTTCTGAATCGCTCAATTCTGCCATACAATGTAGGTTTTACTTCTTGAAGTTTTATTCGCTTCCAAAAATTGTGATAAGGGATGAGCCAGGAATAAAAATTATCCCTATTACCTCTATATCTTAAGCACTGGTGACAGTCAGCAGGTGCTTATATATATATATATATATTATATATATATATATATATATATATATATATATATATATATATATATATATATATATATGTATGTATGTATGTATGTATGTATGTATGTATGTATGTATGTATGTATGTATGTATGTATATATATATATATATATATATATATATATATATATATATATATATATATATATATATATATATATATATATATATATATATATATATATATATATATATATATATATATATATACTGGCCCATTACTGGCCCATTAAAATAGGCCCGTAATGGGTTCTGAACTTGTAACGGGCCTGTCAAAATAACGGGCCCGTAATGGCAAGTCAATTTTTAACTGTGTACTTAATTCTGTGATCAGATTTAGTATTTTGTTATTTTCAGAGTCCGAGGGTGAGGTAGCGGACTTTGACAGGGCCTCCCCGCCACATCCACCAACTTATCAGTTCTTAGACAACCTGATTCTTGCAGCTCAGGCAACATGGTTTATAGAGAAACAGGTCCCGACAATTGCCTATTGAGGGTTGGGCGAGCGGGTTGTAGGGTTTCCCCCTGTAGCCCATGGTCTAATAATATATACATCAAATAAATACCTACGATCAACATTTCCCATCACATTCGACATGTGCGCGTTCTCGGCCTCAGTGTTTATCTCAACTAAATGGGCGCCAAGGGACTTGCAGTAGTCAATGGCTTCCTGTGCGGTCAGTGGCTGTCCAATGTACTTGTGGCAGTATTTTTTGAAGACGTCCTCCTCAAAGTCATTTGGACACGCTATTCCTAAAAGGGTAATATATAAATGTATGCTATCATGTCAAAAACAGGGAAACACAGCATCACCACCACCACCAACAACCACTTCTACTACTACTACACCCCCCCCCCCCCCCCACCAAAAAGAAAATCACAACTAACCACAAGTCACTGGTAAGTTTCTCGCACGACCCGCCCATAATTCAACCCGCGGTAATGGGGAAACACAAAGGGATGTCAGATGTAAGGTTTTAGACAACTCGGCTATCAGGGCAGCCCTCAATGGTGAGTATCAGTGAGCAGTATTCTATTGTATTGCATGTTTAGTGACTGTACGATACTGTACAAAATCATATCAAATACAAAAATTATATGAAAGTATAACATACAAATACGGACATGGTATTATTACAGAGAGAATATATAAACATAGCAGTGAGCAGTCAGTGGCAAGGCCTTTGGCCACTTGGCTATCAGGTCAGCCCATGAGACAGCAGGATAGGATAGCACAAGCTTACAATCATACCAATCATACACATACGGTTATACTTACTCTTTATATAAAAGCGTGTCTTTGGAGATGGTGAGAGCGCTGAAAGTTCTGCATCGCGGCTGGCAAAGGAACATATATGCCCATCATAGAAAACACCTTTACAGTGTGTATCCGAGTTACACTTGCTGAGACAGCGAAGCTTGGTAGAAGCAGAGAATGTATGGTAAGTTGCATTTGCCGAAACCAAGTCATCCAAAGATGGTATCCTGATGTACAATTGCTCACTGACTTCCCCTGCGCAAATCGGGAGGAAGAATCCCAAGGCAACGAATAGGTGTTTCAACAGCATAATGTAGCTGGTATGTACTCTTAGTCCAGGCAAAGTAGGGTTTTACCCACCACTAATTGCAAAAGAAACGAAACCTACTGCATTAAGAGCATTGGTGTATATATAATAACATATTGAAAATCCCACTTAATCAAAGTATTGGAACAATGTGTACTTTGCAATCCAAAATTTTTCAAAAATCAACATATTGGTGAAATCATGATACATAGTAAAACAAAGTTAAAATGCTGACATTCTTTGAGAAATCACAAGATAAGTTGTCTATATTGATGTTTTACCAAACAAGTAGCTAAAATATCAAACAATTCTGATTGGAATTATATTCTAATATTAACTTGATGCATGATATTATACCCCATTTTGTGGGTCTCTATCAACCATAGGCTATTTCACCACAAATGTCCATCTTCTGGACAAAGGGTGAAAAAATGATAAAAAGTACAATATGAAGTCAGTCACCTATCGAAAAACTACTTATGCTTCAAAAAAATTTTAAATTCCCAAATAAGGAATGTATATTCTAGGCCAGTGCTTGAATGTCATTTGGACTTCTGAATACTCAGAAATCACACAGAACGCACAGGTTGTAAGACATTTCTAAAACTGTCAATTTCAAAAGAATAATTTGTAATTAGTAGTTTTTACCTTAATGTAGCTTCTATGACTTTGAATGAAGACATTTTGCATTTTCTTATTAACCCATTCACACTCAGGGTGGCCTAAACAGGCCTGAACATTTTGGGAATATTTTACTTACAAAAGCATTTTCAGGAAAAAATTTAAAAGAGAAATGTTGATCAGAAGCCATACAACACTCCTTCATTTTTTTTTTAAACTTTCGTTTTCATAAATACGAGAGTAGCAGAAAATACTTTCTATATGAACTTTATGTGTGAATGGGTTAAGTAAATACATATTTAAGATTGTTATCAGAATATTTGGATAGAATACCCAAAAGTTTTTGGATTGCCAAATTGGGACATTTAGTCCCAAAATCTTGGCTAAGAGCCTATCCCAGCCCTTACTCCACCAAGAAACCTACATATCAGCTTCATCTAAATAATCTACCAGACCATCACACTATCCCTTCCCTCATGTTCAAAAAACACCCTTGCTGGATCCACATGCAGCTTTGCATCCTATTCACATTTTTCTACAACTAGAATGTTTAGTGACACATCTAGTCTTGCAATGACATCTCACAAATTGAAGAAGTTCTTTTAGGGCTATTTCTTGTTTTCGTTGGATGGGAACCATCCTTACATGTACAGTGCCGACTTTTGATTTCTGCACTAAATGCATCCAGTTTCTTGGATACATGGATGACCTCACAACGGACCATAGCTCATATTCACATGCTACATGGGATATAAATGAGCTTGGCATATTCTTTAACACGTTATCCATGGGTGTTTGCACAACCAGGCACTGACAGACGTCCAGTCGACTTGAATAGGAGTGAAATGCCTGTACTGTACTGATTTCCAACCCCAGTCCTCAGGATCAAACTTAGTTCTTCCATGGTTGAATTTGGTGATAAACACAGAAGCTGCAGAACTTTGTGGCAGCTAAAGTGTCCAACCTTCAGGGCCACTGACATAATATACCTAACAATATACTTAACCTGACATACCTAAATCTACCTTGATTACTCTCTGCCATATTTTCTTCCACATATACACCATGTTGGCTGATTATATTGTACAAATAGTGTTTGAATCACTGAAAAACAATTTCTAGCGGCGTTGTGACCAGCAGTGGCCACCATTTTGAAATCCCTCTATATAGCTATGGTATGCGCTACTGGTTGCCACGGCACTACTGGAAGTAACATACATATACTGGAGTCCTAACAATAATCTTTTTGAAAAGCATTGTTAGGATCCCAATGCAGGAATGATATTGGACTCCTAACATTGACCAATGTCAAAAGCAACTTAGGGAAACACAATTCAGTCCAGTGCAACAACGAAATTGACGAATCAGCTGCTAGAATTAGAGAGGAACAGATAATAAATGTACTTCTCTGTTTGACAATGCGGACCTTTTAACCTGTCATCCTGAACAACACAGAAAGTGGAGGTCACTTAACACTTCAGTGCTGCCGCCAACTTGCTAAAGGGAGTAATAATCAATTATATGTATGTTAATCTAAGTAAATAATCTTCCTTCTGCAGGCACCGACATAATTTTCAGAACTAACTTGCCATGCCGGGCAAGTCGTTAATGATTTTGACTTGCCCGAAATAAGTTTTGACTTGCCCGAAATAAGTTAACATATGCTTATGCTAGAAAGGCATGTATTGGTTATCAATTTGGATATAAAGATTTGAAAACCAACATCTTTTCAGTTTTAATGGATTGTTTGCATATTTATGGGTATTTGGGCCATTTACAATGTGTTTAGTGTTCAAAATACCAGCTTGCCCATTCGGGTAAGTGAAAACTAAAATGTACTTGCCCAAAAGCACTTTTTTCAAAAAATCACTTGCCGCGGCAAGTGGGCTAGTACTTATGTTGGTGCCTGTTCTGTTGATATGAAAACACATTTCAGATTTAAGGCGCTCTCATCACCATCCCTCCTATTCCAGAGGTAAAATGATTGATATGAGTAAACACCCAGACCAAACCCACACCCCCAACGCACCCACCCCCTCCTCGAATATAAGAATTTAAATATAAGATTAGGTCCTATCATTAAAGAGTATCAAGTAAAAAAAGATTTTGTTGGGCATTTGATAGGGCGAATCAAATATCCAGTGTGCTATAAACATCATTCTACCTAGACCTCCCAAACCCTCAGGAGCCTGGAATTTTCGGTGTTAATTTCAGTATGTTCCAATATTTTGATTGAGTGGGATTCTTGATATATCATTCTTCTTATAGTCTCCTTTTAAATAAAACAGGTCTCGTTACTTTTGCAATTAGTGATGGGTTTGGCCAAAAAATGTGCCAGATTGCCTGGACTATCTTGGTATGTTATCCGCTTAATAGTATTAATTCACGTGTGCGCGCGCAAAAACCACTCAGGTAGAGTATGGGATAACCCATATTGGATAACTCATTACTACAAGGCTGGTCGCAGTAGAAATCAAATTTCATTTGTAGTCCCTTTTTCTGTCATTAAAGACATATAAGTTGGAAATCGTGATATAAACTAGTTTACTAATCTACCAACAGTCCATTGCTAAAGTTAAACGAATAGAGGAGCCTCAATCGTCTATATAGTACTATTAGTTACGCTTTGTTGGAAAGTGTAATCCGGCCTGATATCCAACAGAAGTCATCCAGATCTCACGAGGCGGAGCCGAGTCCGATCTGGATGACTGAGGTCGTAACGAATTTATCACCAGCTCTTTCATGCTAAGAAAAGATAACAAATGCATCTCAAATCTTTTTAAAATAACTTTGGAAGTCTGAACGAGGCTGCTGCCCAAGCGGTAATTTTGAATTTTGACGTTCGATATTGAATTCTGCCGTTCAATATTGAATCTACAAAGTGTGAACGGCTCCAGGTCTAACACCTATTGTCCAATCAGCATAGAGAATTAAAGATCAGCAGGTGATAAAATTTGATATCTGTACATTGAGTAATTGTGACACGCTTGTCAACATTGTACGTTTTAAAGGCGCAAATTCATATATTAAATTAACAATATCATCAGTATGACCATCATCATTATTTATGGCAAGGAGTCAGTGGTATCTGAATACAAGCGGTCTGAATTAGTATGGGCCAAAGCAAGGTCTTATGAGGAGGACTACTGTGACAATATTAACATTAACTTCTCAATCAAGGAATGATACCGAAAATGTGTGAGACAGATATATGACAAAGTAGGACAAAGGGATATGTGTTTGACAAGGGACATGGTAGTTCAGTTGGTTAGGTGTCAGACTAGTAAACAGAGGGTCGCTGGTTCAATTCCCGGCCGCGGCACTTTGGTCTGTCCTTGGGCAAGACAGTTTATTCCATATTGCTTCAGTCTACCCAGCTGCAAAATAAGGCAGTGCTTACAGCGTGTGCGTTATATGCTGCCAGTTGCTCTGGAATATCCCCCGGGCGATTGAAATGGTTTCCGAGTGTACATGCCTGCTAGGGGAGGAAGGTCGTGCATGTGAGCACTTCGGTGGATACAAAACTATAAACCGAATACCTTTACCTTTATGATAGTCATTGTAAGATTTCAGATCTCGAGAAACTTTTCTTAGTTGCATGGAAAATACTAGTAGTCAGATCTAACAACTGATTATTATCCTAGAAAAAGATGTGATATATCATAAAAGAAAAAAAAGGAAAAATGTGACTTAAGGTGACGTACAGAGAATTTTATTAGAAAATCTGAATGTTTCGGAACAGTAAAATAATGAAAAATAATAAAGACTTATTTATTCAAAATTTTGAAATATTTATTGGCACTTTTAAGGTGAACAATGATACAGCTCATAGTTGGTACAAATTGTAACACACATAGTATGAGGTTGAATGGAAGCATGATGAAAATATAAACGCGTCTGATTTCATTTCATATCACATTGATTTTGATCATATGCCAAAGAACTATTTGTAACATATCAGACACATTGCCAAATGCATGTATATGGAACATAGAATCCTGTTGCACATGTGTGCAATTTGAAATTTAAAATCAATCTTTAAGCAAGGAAAATTATCTACTTGTCAGTACTGTCAATACATTGATTCAACTCACTTGGTGGCACATAGCTGATTGAAATCCTGAATGTATAAACAAATGCAACATGCTTTTATCCCCCGCGGGAGCTTTGTCACCCGAGGGTGGAACTACTACTACTGCTACTGCTACTACTACTACCACTACTATACTACTACTACTAACAACAACAATGATAATAATAATAATAATAATAATAATAATAATAATAATAATAATAATAATGATAATAACACTAACAATAATAATAATAATAATGATGATGATGATGATGATGATAATAATAATGATGATGATGATGATGATGATAATAATAATAATAATAATAATAATAATAATAATAATAATAATAAAAACAATAAAGATAATTATGATAATGATTATGATAATGATAATGATAATGATAATAATGATAATAGTGCTACCACCATCCAATCATCGGGGCCAGGCTGGTTGCCCCTTTGCTCTCTGCTCAAACTGTTAGCCCTGCTGGAATCTGACATTTTCGCTATGGGAAACCCAGCATATATAGCCCAACCTCGCACATATCTCAGCAATTGTGGTATTATATGAAAGACACTAATAGAGGCATTGTTGAGACTACATATAAACATTTCGCAAAACTCGAACCAGCTCTCATTTTAGGACTATAGATAAGAAAAGATTCAACAAATTGCCTATAACCTTCATCAACCAGTTAATGGTCGCCTAAGGTTGTATGAAACAGAATATCTCCTTTGTTGCCAGTAATGTGTTATTGTTTGCATATATAACGCAGCCTGTATACTGCGGTCCATACTTGGTGCTAGCAGATGTATAATCTTTGCTAATGTTCCATACCATCCCATTAGTAACATATTGAGTTACAATTTCTAATCACTGATAATGCACTCCATATGTTTCGTTTCAATCACTTAAACCAAAAAGAGAAAGATGATATTTCATGTTAATGCACCTTAATGCAAATCAATTAATGGGTCTCGCTATACTATTTCTGTTTACAAATGCAATACAAATAGCGATGACATTTTAACTATTAACCTTCTAATCTGTTCAATAGTACCACCTTCTGTCGTTTGTTAATGGCACGATTTCAAAAGTACTGATGTGAACTTTGGAATTATGCTTTTCGCTCTTTTTGCCATATATACGCTAGATTGTGACCAGTCAATTGTACGTGGTGGATGAAACCGGCTTACATGGGAAACCCCTGCATAACACAAAGTCACCAGTAATTGTCTCACATGCCTAAAGCAGTGATGAGAGACAGCAAGCAGATTGTGGCAACGCTTAAGCTAAACCAGACCTCATAAACAGCCCGTAAGTATGACATCTCTGTGGCATGGTTGAAACAATTTATTTTCTAACGCATATCTATACCATTTGGTAGAGCGCAAATATGCTATAATCAACTAATATAATAGAAGTAAAAGATAGTGATAAACATCGTAATTCTATCATATTTAGATTAGGATGAATTTTAGTGTTTTTAAGCTATTTATCGTCCATCCATCTCGACAAAAATAATACAAGAGCCATTAATTTTTTGAAAGCACTTTTTATTGACTTGCTTGTCAGAACAGACCACAAGAAATACAGGGTTTGATATTCACAATTTATTAGATTCATAACATATATAGAGATTTAGCCCAGTGGGCATGGCAACATTCCAGTATTGTTTCGCCCAAACGTTCGAAAATGATCCCCTGATAGTTCAGAATGAAAATAATATGAACGTTAAGGTAAGAATGTTTACAGAATTTTCGGAGCTGAATGCTAAATGAATCAAGATTTTTCATCTCCCAATAATGGCCACTTTTACTAAAAACATTCAAAAAGTCATAACCTATATGAAAACTAGATATATCTCAATTTAAAGTTAATATAATGTCAACTCTGAAAATTCCAGGAATGTTTGGACCTAAAGGTTTCAGGAATGTTCATTATTGGTGCATGACGTACTGATTAAAAAAGAACATTAACCCTTATGCTGCTGGTGCCAGAAATCAGTGCTTTGGGCCTTTGTGGTATTTTTAAATTTTGATAACTAGCGTTAATGTACCCCCCCTATAAACCAAAGTGACCCTCCCCCCCCCCCTAGCACTACGGGTAGAAAATTGCAGCGATGTTATTGTTGAGCTTCGCTCGTCGTCGAGGCCGTGCCTCATCATATTAGTTGTGTTTTCAGTATGTAGATGGCGCCACCGTACAAACATCGCTTTCTTTTTTTTCTCGCGGGATTTGAGGCGACGCCTTCCCGCGTAAATGAATCCAAGACGACAGTACTACGCCATGGTCGCTCCTCAGAAGTCTTCTTAGAAATAGGTAAATATATCCATTGTCTGCAGGGCGGATCCAATCTACAAATTTGACCTATGTACCTATATCACAATGGTGTTAGACATTGCTTTGTCGTCATATTATTTTGGACCAAAATCTAAGATATTGTGTGTAACATGTCAACCCACACGCCACATGGGGATCCAGCAGACTCACGCCGGACATCGGCTATTTCGCAACCACGTGTAGTCCTTAGCTGATCCCATCATTGATTGGAATCTTTCTCATTCACGAATCATAAATAAACCACTGAACGTGATACGAAATGTACGGACAATAGTATTTGCAAGCTTATATTGATTGATCAGTTCTGTACAATTTTACATCGATTAGGGGAGCTTGTAGCCATTGTCTCGCAGTAGTTCAACACTTACTCGAGTTTGGCAGCAGCTTTTCCCATTGTTTTGTGACGAAACGTTCGAGTTTGCCATCCAAACTTGGCAAACATCTTAGGAGCACTACTAACTAGTAACGGGCGGATCCAGGATTTGAGAAGGGGGGGTTCAACTTAGTTACGAAAAGTGGCACTGGTGGCGCCACTATCACTTATTTATGAAGACACCACCAGGAGTCCACTGCAGAGGACTAAAAAGAATAATTTCATAAGATATATAACCAGATAATAATGATAATCTCATAAGAGATATAACAAAATATATTATGGAGTAAGAGTGAAATTTTAATTGAAACGCATATTTCATAAATATTATGATATGCAAAATCGGATTTGGTGATGGCCAAATTGTCCTATTTTTTGGTGCAAGATTTAATGCACCTCTTGCACTTTCAAACTTTTAAAGATTGTAGTTTCCCCTTTGGAGAGGTTTAACAATGTGAACATCCTGGAGATGAGGGAAGAACTTTCGCCTACTATGCTTAATTGATGTTAGCATGATTGCAATACATGCATCTGGGGGAGGGGGAGGGGACCAAGGAATCAAGTGATCTAGAAGTTTGAGAATCAATGAACCCCCCCCCCCCCTCCCTCACTTAACAAACTTCAGGTTTTGCAACTGAAGCTATGCATAGTCTGCAAATGACTGGAGTGTAATTCTGTGTCCGCCGGTTAACGGCAGATAATCCCGTCAGGCAGGATGTTCATCCACTCGCGCTTATCGTTGGCTGACACCAATCTAATCAGCCTATTGTCCCGGCCTATTGTCTACCTGGGAGTAGGGGATGGATCTCTCTTGTCTACTCGAGGTCTGGGGAAACGAAAGAATTCAGTTGCAATTGCAACTGGTGGCCGGGAGAGAAAAACTATTAGTTTTGATGTTGGTCCACAGGTGGCGTGGTGGTGCAAAGTGACTCACCAGCCAGGGGGGGGGGGGGGGGGGGGGGTTCGGACGAACCCCTCGAAGCCCCCCTGGGTCTGCCCCTGAGTAACTACGTGTATGTATAAATATACTTTTTGTCTCAACTCCGCAAAATGTTGATTTTGCTAATTGGGTGCCATTGTAAAATATGCCCATTGCCAACAATTGCCAAGTATTCAGTTGCCAAACTCTCATCATGCAGACTATAGTAATTGGAGTTTATGTAAGCAAAGGCCATAGCATGTTAAACTTGTCAGGGGCATTTATTACTCTTCGCTCCATAGCATTGAGAGTTCACTCAGCCCTCCAGGCTTTGCTCTCACTCAGGACTGTCATTGCAAGTGAAACTGAAACATTTTTGGGGGGTTTGTGTTGATTGTTTGATGATTCCTATACTGATTTTAGTGTCAATTTTGGACATGACTGGCCAACACTAACTGCATGCAAATCATTTCTTTTCGGTCACAGGTGTCAATCTTATGATGTAATTTGTATGGTGCAATCTGCATTCAGTCTCTTCAGTGTTTTATCGTGAAACCTTAGAGACATACCATTTCCTTATGGATTTACAGCTTTTGTGCTTTAGAAATGAATGTGAATTGACTGTCAGCATACCGATAGAGAAAGGAGGCTATATTATAATGTATATCCATTCCAATCCAGCATCTTTGACTTGATTTATGGCCATAAGTTTGCCCTCTAGGGCATAGTCTTAGCCAGCTGGGCATCATTTGGATGCCCAAGCCCTCAAAAATCACGCTAAAGGGGTCTGTTTCACGAAAGTTGGATAATCAGTAAGCTAGCTAAGTTTATCCTAGATATTTCTTATCCTGTAAATTCGGTTTCACAAAGAAAAAGTTAGCTTAGCCAGCATGAGACCGCTTATGTGCTTGTTCAACAATCATAATCTGCATCATGACAGGAATTGCGCACATACTAAAGGAAGTCAATAAATGCCACTTTCTGACTACTAAAGGGCCCTAGAAGCCCTACATCAAGTTGCTAACTATTGTATCATATAATTCCTTAAATAAATATCCCACTTTTGTGCAGCCATTTCCAATAAAGCTGCTTTTATACTCAATCTTCTTCAACGAGTGGAAATCTGTAAAGCTGTCACTCCTTGTGTTGACACCCCCGCCAATACACATAACAACCAGAACGTCCGGGCCTGCCAGAGGCAGCGTTCCCAAGGGGGTCGACTAAACAGGAAGCACGGCTGTATCACAGTGTGCCTTCGTCCTGCAGACTACACAAGTGTAGTTTCCAGGACAGTAGCAGTGTGGCCATATCCTGTAATGATGTGACGTGCACTGCCTGTTTTCCTGAGAAGCTGGAGCCAGATCCGCTATGTGACACTGCCTGATGGCACGTGCACCATTGTTAGGTGACTTAGGCCTGTTGTTTTGAGCAGCAGAAGATAGTCTGTGTTTAACATAAGATAGATAGAAAAGGGCCGTCTTTAATGCTCTCGTAAGCACCTTTAAAAATATGCAAAGAGTTCACTTTTGGTGTCACCTTAAAGGAAAACTCTCGAATTTTATGGTACATGTTTTGCTTTTATGTTTCGCTAATGTTTATCATGAATTTCGAAGTATTTAGTGCAGCCTAGTGCTGGGAATCGTAGAAATTTTGCCGCTCGGCAAGATCGCCGAACGATTAATCGATTATAATCGATTATTTGGTAGTTTACCTGAGGTAAACTACCACTTGTTTCATAGCCCCCCAAAAACGAAAAAAAATACAATTTTACGGCCCAAACTACAGTAGCTAGAAGCAAGACAATTTGGACTTGCAATATATAAGAAATATAAAGAATAAATAAGGACAAAACGAGAACAGAAAGCTAGCGTGAGGCCACGGAAAATTCAAGAATTACGAGACATTCTGAACTTGCAATCCGTGGTAATAATAAATAAATATAATGAACATAAAAGCCGAAATAAGGATAGAAATCAATGTGCGAAATGTATGAAACTGAAAGTGAATACCACGGATTGCAAGACTACTCTACGCATCAATTTCATCCTGAAATAAAGTATCAATGTAATGCATACAATGAAGCTGAATCATATAAACATTGTTACTTACCAATTCCGCTGGTTCTGTGAGATTATACACTGTAATCCACTCCAGAAGTGAGTAACAGTGTATCCTGCCGATCAAACGTATCTCTCAAAATGGCGGCCGTCTGGTCGTGTTTATTTTCATTATCGCTCGGCAAAGATCGAGGTCTCGGTGAACTAATTCCAAACCTGACGGGTGAATTTCAGCTGTGGTATGACAAAAATGCTTGGCTAGCTCCAAAACTAGTCATCCTTTCACACCTAAAGTTGTTATTATTTTGATCAGAACATTCTCCTCTTTTAAATTAAGCCAAAAAAATTAGGGGTCATATCATGATTTTTTTTTCTATGGGCCAACATAGGTCAGAGTGACAGATTGGCCCTCTGGTTGTCAAAGTCAGAAACGAGTCAGCATACAAACAAACTCGATCACTTCCAGCTTGGTATTCATACGCCCGAGCAACAAACTTCACTTTATGGCCAAAAAACAAAAGCCCAGTCCCTACCCATTCCAAAAATACCATATTTGTTGAATAAAGTTGTATATAATAGGGACTATGCAATGGTACTACTCGTAGGGATATGCCATTTAGTTCACCGAGACCTCGAGCGATGGATGGCAAGTTCGATTGATCGGAATTCGGCCCAAAGCGAGCCGAGCAATCGAGTTTGCGATCAATCGTCCCACCACTAGTGCAGCCTACACATTTCTTCATGGCAACAGGATAACCGCTGGCTAAGGATTCTTTGTGAAACCAAAGTTAGCTGGCTAGCCTATGGTAAGCTTGCAGGTAGCTAGATAACCCATTATCCGACTATGTGAAATAGGCCCCAGGACACCCAAATGTGGTTGTGGAATTTCTTGGAATGTCAATTTCAGGCATATAAGTTTTTCCACCTAAATATAATTCCCATGACATTGAATAAGAATAATATGCTTGATTTTAACAAGTAAACACATGTTTATGGTTAAAATCTCAGTTTATTGTGATCTCCCTTGAAAAATAGGATGCCCCCTAGAATTTACAATTGCCAATTTTAGGCAGCCAGTTTCTAATTATTTTGCTAAGACTGATCCAGGGTATCTTATAGTAGCGATGATAGTCCTTACTAATGTGACAAAAAGTGAATAAGCTTAAGTTATAAGTTATTGTTTGGGAAACAAAACCTTATATAAAGATATATATATAGTTGTACTTCTATTCTTTTCACGTTTTATTATGTGTGATTTTGAAAGACAGGTTGCTATGTGTTCAATATGATTGTACTGAGATGTCCACATTTTACAGTTTTGGCTAGGATTAAGTTTGTGTCATCGGGTATATGACTGACATTGACAGCACTTTTAGATATCATGAACCTATTAATGGCAACTTGTAGGGAAATGAATGCTCTTCCTTCTCTAAACCAAGACAGATATCTGAACCTAATAAAGTGCATTATTAATAAAATAATATGAAGGCTATAGGGATTAAGATCTGCTGCTGATGATTGGTGCAGATTTGTAGCTGAGACGTAGGTGTTTGTTGCCAAAGCTGAGGCTGCCAAGGTCCAAGCTTTGCGACAAAGACCCTCAACGAGGCCATTAATTTGCACCAATGTTCAGTGGCGGATCTTAATGGCTATTATAGAGGGTTTGAGTGACAAAAATGTATCTTACAGCTCTGTAAAAATGACACAAAAATCATGTTTTCTAATGGTTGCTGAGCCGGCACAGTGTGATGAACCGGGATCACTTTTGAGTAGGGATGGGGATCGTTGAGAATTCTACGGTTCGGTTTCAGTTCTCGGTTTTGCTTCTACGGTTCGGTTTTAACACGGTTTCCTAAACGGTTTATTAATGACATTTCTTGGATACGAAACTACGCAATGGAATGCGTGGCTGAACTTGCCTGAACTGAAAAGTTCTTGAAAGTTCCTATATACTAGCTTAGAAGACCAACACATGGAATGGAAACCAGCCGGTCAACCTGAACATGCTAGCCTCAACCAGTGTCAATTAATAGTCGCTAATAGGTGCTCTGGGCACCCCCAGCAGGTGGTGGAGATAAGGTTTCTCTGTAATGTAATCGATGCGGGAGCCCTGATTGGTCCTTGTTCCTACGTGACCTCGTGCTGCTGCCTTATCTGCTAGTCCTGGCATGAGGCTAGCATGTAACTATAGGGCATATAGTAATTGGTCTCTCGTTACATATCCATTCTTTTCTTAATCCAAGATACTAGCTCCCTGGGCACTTTCTCTACGCTCAGAAGGCTTCTGAGCATAGTGAAAGTGGGGTACCAGACTTGAGAGATTTTGAAATGGCTGTTTGATCGTCGCGCTTGGCAGACATTGTGGGGCCAGCGAGGAGGTAGGTGCTGACAGTTTTATTATGCCTCCAGGAACCCTGTGCATGCATAGAAAACTGAACCGTTTAGAGGGAGGTTCGGTTTTGACTGGTTAACCGCAATGCTCAGGCCGGTATGAACCGGTTCCCGGTCCCCATCCCTACTTTTGAGCCACAGAAACAGCTTCTCACTGAACTTAGGCCAATCCAATTTAATTACTTGTCTTACGAGCTCCGGCGCCAGGAAAAGGGCCGTTATGAAAAAAAAAAAAGTTGAAAAATACGTTTTTTTTTATTATTATAATTTTTTTAAGCGTCTGCCGACTCAGACTGAGACTGGTATCAGGATGTTTTGATCACCCCAGTCTTGACATGATCATCTTAAGGCAAAGGCTTATCTTTCATAAGCCTTTGTAGTCAGATAATAAATGCTCGTAAAACACTAAAACTCCCATTACCTGAACACTTCTCCGGGAGAGGCACGATGTCATTGTTATCAGCGTTCAATTACAAAGACCGGCCGGCCTATCATCGTCAGGCAGTTAATGGTTTTCACACATAAAAGGCACATGCCGTACAAAGGAGAATGTTTAACAAACGCTCTCTATATCTTTACGGTGTGCCGAGTGCGTACTGCTGTGAAGTGGACATTGGTTGTCTCTGGTGTTTGACCACTCATTCAATAAAGCTTCAACAATACACAATTGATAGGGCTGGCACTTGACCTGTGTCATAAAGAGTATTCAAGTGCCAGCCAAAGGTCAGGTTTCTTGTAAAGTCTGCTTGTCAAGTACGTACTGGTCTGGTGTACACCAGTTGGTTTAGCTGGGTTTTTTTTCATTTTTTCTCAGTCAAAATTCCTAGCAACTATAGATACCAGTTAACCAAGAAGGTATACAGATTACTTGCAATTGCTTTTGTGAACCAAGGAGGACTGTCCCTGTTTTGATCTGAGAAGTGTATTTCCCCAGCAGAAAACTATTAGAACTTATCTCAGATTCTTTATCCAAGAAGTCCAGTGTTTTATCAGAAATGGACTGATAAAAAATTCTTCATTCATACATGTGTGTGTAATGCGCAGGTAATAATAAAATATTTAATTATAGGAGCCCCTACTTAGATCTTGGTGTTGTTTTAATGTAGAGTGATTTTGTCATTTTTTATTGCACTCATATATATTCACTTATCAATACATAGTAGTAACATCAATTCATAGAACTTTGCCTTTGAATATGAAAATTAGAATAATTTGAAAAAGGATTTATATCCCTGTAGCCTTAAGGGTGGGAGATATACATCCTCGAATCTGAGGCTCTGCTACAGCATTGTTAAATGCTTGTAGTTGATTGAACCACCCCCATGAAAAAATAGTATTATTATAATTGTTATAATTCCTCATTTGTGTTTCAAATGTTTCTGCAACGGTATTTTTCTTGGTGATAATAGCAAAATATGTGGTTTTGGGTGGGACAGGCATAAATAGTACATATTAGGCTGCAGGTTGTTGAGTGAACTCAGGTACAGCTTGATTGATTTTTTTGCTGGTAGAATTCAAAGTATTTTGCTTATTTTAAATGCACTCTCCTTATTAAAAACAACAACATATATGTATGTGTACCCTAGGGTTGACATGCCCCTTTTTATTTGTAATTAGTCTATGTATTCTTATTTCTTAGTATGCTGTGCTATTAGTTCTTAATAATTGAAACTCTGAATACAACTGGGTGAGCTATTTTGTTTTCTATAAATATGGTAGTGATAGATTAAAAATATATACATATGTGAAATAAACTGGTGTTTATATTTGCTTTCTCTATTTAATTTTTATGGCAATGAATCATGACAATGAGCCAGGGCTCAACACTAGCACTAGCCCCGGGCTGGTGAAAGTCCCAAAAACCTAGATGAGGGCTAGTCCATGAAACCATTGCTAGCCCCACTTGTTGTTCATATCTTAAACCATTTGGGATAGGGCTATTTGAAGTTAAGATGGGTTAACTTACTTAACTTGTGTAACTCATGATGATGAGGATGATGACTAGAGTTGGTATTCATGAATCTTGGTGCTTTATTTGAAAGTTTACAATTTATTTCATTCGGAATACTTGGTTCTTACAATAAATATTTCTAAAGCTTGCACTTTTTTTTATTTTTTATTGGAGTCTGACAGAAAATTTCTCAACCACTTTCGTCCGTAAGACACCGATGTCGACTTTTTCTTTTTTTTTTTTTGGAGTCTGACAGGATTTATTTTTCCGAAAAAGCTTGTAAGACAAGTAATTAAATTGGAGTGGCCTTAATGAGTTTTCCAAGCCCAAGTATTGCTATAGCAACACGCTATAATAACCATTATTGCAAAGGAAGTAGTTTATAATTGAAAAGGAGTTCATATATTTAGATCGGGTACTCCTACTATGACTGTGATATCTTTATCTGACATAATATATTTTAGCTGGATATTTGAAGAAGAATGTTAGAAATGCTTTTTTGCAATATTCATAAGGTCTATATTAGTGTCTGTGTCCTTAGTGTATCCATACCTAAATGATAATTATCCTGAGTGACCTTGAAGTTTTGTTGTTTTGAACATGTCTAATGCAGTCGTAGGTAGATACTGGTAGTTCAAACAATTTTTGGTAAGACAGTTTTTACCATTGATTATATGGTATAATAATATGATAGTATCATAAGTTTTGATGTGTTCTCACAGGCAAAATGTTTTTTAAGTGGTTTGATAATGTGAACTTATGAATTGATCATACCAACCTGGGTGCAAAGTGTGAATTAGTCTGTTCAGGGTTAGGAATTGAGTATATTGTTGTCGCAGGTATCACTAGTTAGTAGTAGTGTTCGGAATCGGTCACAATTTTCAAGATCGATCATCGGTCCATCTGAACGACCGATGACCGATTAATAATCGAAGTTGTGTACATGGTTTTCCGTGTTGCCATTGCTGTTTACTTTAGTCACAAGGTACCGCGGCACCTAGCGGTATCAACACACACTAGCGTAATTGCGTCATGCGCATTTACGCTATGGTGTGCCGAAAACCACAACAACAATGGTGGCATCGTAACATCGCCTCAGCACGCTCAGAGAGGTGGATCAGGAGCGGTCCATCAGTGTTTCCTCTTTGGTGGGGCAATAAATAGGTAACCAAACTTTTTTTCTCAGATTTTCTGACAGGCAGGACTACCGAAAGTCCAGCTATTTCTTTGAATGGAATTTTTATTTAGATATAGTTTTGTTTACTGGAAGTGCATTTTGTTGTTGGGAATCATGTAAACTCCATGATATTGAATTGATTATTTATTTCACTTGTACATTATGGGGTTTAGGAGACCCTCTGTGCCTGAGTGAGTGTTGGTCTTAACCCTTAGGCCTAAACAAAAAATGTTTGTTTCCTATTACATGCTAGAATAAAAAAGGGTAGGTACTAGGTAGGTAGGGAATTTATTTTATTTTATGATGTATTTTTTTCTCATCTCCATGCTGTATTAGATGTAAATGTAAAGCAAAATAGCAACATTTAAAGTAATGGGTACTATCTACATATATTTAAATCCACTAAACTAGTATTATATGCTGATATTTGATGTTTTCTTCTTTCTTTTTTCAATTTCTTTTCGATGCCATGCATGGAATATGAAGCAATTACAAACTTTTACCTTGCTTTAGAAAAAAATAATATTTTGGGCAATAAAAAAAATTAGGGTAGGGGCCAAAAATTAGGGTAGGTACTAGACCCACCCCGGCATCAGACGTGCTGTAGGGTAGCATGTCGTCCGTAGGACATTAATAGGTTCAGCATTCTGCCACTTGCCAAGTTGGCAATATTCTAGGTGTATAGGGAAAAGTGCCAGAACAAAATTCTTCGTAATAACGGTTTATGGCAGCGAGTTTATTGATGAAACTGAGCGGCCAAAAAATCAAGTCATGCGTGCGATTGCAAGATTGTCTAAAGCTTATATATGGGAAAACTTTTGAGATATTTTCACGCCCGTGTACTTTTAGCTAATCTGTCGAAAAAGGGGAACGATTTTACGGTAAGTGATTGAATAGCGAAATATGTATAGGACGTACACCTACGGTATACTTAATGCTAGTCTACGCGGCGGAGATGCCTCATTCTGAGAATATCGCTAAACTAGCCATAAGTTCTTAAACCATGGTACGTGTGTGTTATGAATTGTTCAATTGATATTGTGCACGTACGTTGGCATACCCGTCATCATTCAGGATCCAAAATCAGGATATATCACTTATCAGGCAGTTTACTATACTGCGGCGTCTTTTGGTTTCATTTTGTTTAGTTCCAATTCTGGGAGGGGCCAGGTTAGTACTTTGCTTATAAGGAGCGGGCCTTTAGAGTTGATACTCATGGAAACATATGTTAAAAGGATAACTTTAATTTCAGTTTATGTAGCAGATCACAATTGCTGCATGATAATATACCCACAGTTTTCAAAAACACGCAGATAGCTTTGGAACTGAAAATGTCTTCATCAATAACATTTACATTGTGTGATCTTTCCAGACATTGTGTGATCTTTCAAGATCAAATACTTACTATGTTCAGCATATTTTGAAATTCCTGGCTCTTGGCTAGAAAATAAATTTATTCTTGAGGAATGGTGGATGATTTTTGAAAGTTGGCAAATCAGTAGCTAATCTGAAGATTTCTGACCAAGTTATATAATTCATACCTGTTAACATTCAACCATCCAAAATCAGGAGATTTTATGTGGTTCCAATCCTGGCCACCAGGGGTCAGATTAGTTTATTAGTTTAGGAGTGGGCTATTATATTTTACAGGTGTTGGCAAATTGATAACTATACAAGTATGATTATGAAATAACTTTAATTTTATGTAGCAGATCACACTTGCAGCATAATGACAAATTCCCAGTTATGAGAAACACACAGAGATTGCCTTTGAACTGAATAGAATACATTCTTATAGTCCATGACCCAGAGGGTTGGTCACTATCATATTGGGGGGGGGGGGGGGGGGGGGGGCAAATTCTGATTAATGTTTCTGAATTCCCCATAGTCTCAGCTTCATGGTATTTCAGTAACAAATATTTTCCAAATCAGACCTTTTTTTCCCAGGTGAACTTCGCTTTATATATTTACACAATCACTAATTTGCTTTTACTCATTACCCATATTCCTCATATTTCATAACTATTACATCTCTATCCATTCCCCTTGAGACATGGGTCCGTGCGCCGGCCTACATATTTTGGTGCACGGATCCATTCCTCTACCATACCTGCCTAACCTTTGCGCTGTTTTGCGCCCAGCGCCACTAGCTTCATACTACTTTCCATTCCTTTCATTTCCACTCCTATCACCTTGTATCCGACTTTCTCTGGGTAGGTTTTTTTAGGCCTTATGCTGCTAGTGGCTAGTTTAGCTGTTGCCCGATACATTTAAAAAATGATGCAAAAAACCTGAAAAATGATTGAAACCCTGGCAAATGGGTACTTTTCTGAGAGTCCTCAGTGAGAGCTTTGCAATGAATACCAATATGACAGGGTTTAAATGTTTTTCAAAAATCTTAGCATTTTTTTAAACTTTGGATGAAAGTAGTCTCAGCATTGCAAGGGTTAATATATATCAGAGAAAGTATACATCCATGCAATTACTCAGGCTTTTCTGTGTTACCAAGAGAGTCTAAAACATGGAAATACAGGGAGGAAAGCTCTCATGTTCCATAAATCTTATACCTAAAATTCAAGCTTAAGGTATGTCAATTACCTTTAGGTTTGAGCAACTGTATTTTGTGGAGATTATCCTACTTTCTCAATTTACCATGTATAGTTGTTAACTATGAAAATAGGATATTGACAGTCCAGTAAGAGCAAAGGGGATGTGAGCAGGGACTTAGCCAAACCCGTCCTGCCTGTCTTTTGGACAGGCAGTTTCCTGAAAACCTCCTTTTTGAACAGGCAAAACATTCTGTAAAGAATTTTCAATTTTGACTTTTTGGGGGTAATAACCAAATATCTTCCTAACAAACTATCTTTTAGGACATAGTTGAAGTGTAAATTGCCCTTCGTGATACATATAGGCTATAAAATGTAATATAAGGATTTAAAGTAGATTGGTAGATTAATCCGGACGGGCAGAAATTATGGATTTGCTGATTTGGACAAGCAATTTTGAAAACCTGGTTAAGACCCTGGGTGTGAGTCCCCACTGCAGGTTGACCTGGTTGCTATATAAATGTGGGATGTTATGAAGGGCCGTCCATGGTGCCTTCACAACTGAAAGGCCCTTGGAACTGTTGGTAAAGAGAAGGGAATATGGTTATTGGTTTAATCTCATTTTAATATGACCTAAAGTTTGAAAGCTCTTCTAATCCTAATTCTCCTCCTCTAGGTAAGGCTAATTTCAGTATTTTACATAGGATGGCTGTTAGAATCTTTGAAGATTCCTGCAAGTTGTTCTGACCTGATTGAAATGACAAATGGCCATAGCCCTTGATGCAGGGACTTGGTCGATCAGGACCCGTCCAGTCTGTCTTTTGGGCAGGCAGTTTCCTGAAAACCACCTTTTTTGGACAGGCAAAAATGTCCATAGAGATTTTGACTTTTTTGAGGTAATAATAACTAAATATTTGCCCAGCAAACCATGTTCTAGGACATGACTGAAGTGTAAACTGCCCTTCTTGACACAAGTTAGTATAAGGATTGGTATAAGGTATAAGGATTTGAAGTAGCTAAATCTGGACTGACTTCGGCATCAGACGTGCTGTAGGGTAGCACGTCGTCCGTACGACATTCATAGATTCAGCATGCTGCCACTCGCCAAGTTGGCAATATACTAGGTGTATAGGGAAAAGTGCCAGAACAAAATTCTTCGTAATAACGGTTTGTGGCAGCGAGTTTATTGATGAAACTGAGCGGCCAAAAAATCAAAAACATTGTCTGAGGCTTATATATGGGAAAATTTTTGGCATATTTTCGCGCCCGTGTACTTTTAGCTAATATGTAGAAAAAGGGGAACGACTTTACGGTAATCCTATGAATTGCGAAACAGCGAAATATGTATAGGACGTACACCTACGGTATACTATTATACTACGGAGATGCCTCATTCTGAGAATATCGCTAAACTGGCCATACGTTCTTAAATCATGGTACGTGTGTGACTGTGTGTTATGAATTGTTCAATTGATATTGTGCACGTACGTTGGCATACCCGTCAGCATTCAACAATCCAAAATCAGGATATATCACTCATCAGGCGGTTTACTATACTGCCACGTCTTTTGGTTTCATTTTGTTTAGTTCCAATTCTGGGAGGGGCCAGGTTAGTACTTTTGCTTAAGTAGCGGGCCTTTAGAGTTAGTAATCATGGAAACATATGTTAATAGGATAACTTTAATTTTAGCAGATCACAATTGCTGCATGATAATATACACACAGTTTTCAAAAACACGCAGATAGCTTTGGAACTGAAAATGTCGTCATCAACAACATTTACATTGTGTGATCTTTCCAGACATTGTGTGATCTTTCAAGATCAAATACTTACTATGTTCAGCATATTATGAAATTCTTGGCTCTTGGCTAGAAAATATATTTATTCTTGAGGAATTGTGGATGATTTTTGAAAGTTGGCAAATCAGTAGCTAATCTGAAGATTTCTCACCAAGTATAATTCATACCTGTTAACATTCAACCATCCAAAATCAGGAGATTGTATGCGGTTCCAATCCTGGCCACCAGGGGTCAGATTAGTTTATAAGTTTAGGAGTGGGCTATTATATTTTACAGGTGTTGGCAAATTGATAACCATACAAGTATGATTATGAAATAACTTTAATTGTATGTAGCAGATCACACTTGCAGCATGATGACAAATTCCCAGTTATGAGAAACACACAGAGATTGCTTTTGAACTGAATACATCATAATATATATAGTCCATGACCCAGAGGGTTGGTCACTATCATATTGGTGGCGGGGGGGGGGGGGGGGGGGGGCAAATTCTGATTAATGTTTTTGAATTTCCCATATTCTCAGCTTCATGGTATTTCAGTAGGTCTGTACACCGGTACCCGGTACCAGCACCGTACCGAATACCGTCTCGCAAAATACCGGGGAATACTCGTTTCAATATTTAACGGTATGCCTATCGGTATTTTGCAAAACACAAACCCATGTCAAACATTCAATACTACGAAATAATTCAGTAAAAAGTTATACTTACGGTTGCCGAACTAGTAAACTTGGAAGGTACGATATAGCGGCGATAGTTCCATCGCCGCTACCATTAGTGAACTTGTGATTCTTTTTGTTGCCGCGTAGTGGCGCTGCTGATATACAGCGCCACTACGCGGCAACAAAAAGAATCACAAGTTCACTAATGGTAGCGGCGATGGAACTGTAGCGGCGATGGAACTATCGCCGCTATATATCGTACCTTCAAGCAGAATGTTGATCTATTCAAGTTAACAAGGTTTGGCTGCCGTAAGTATGACTGCTTAATTTTCACATCTGATCACATGTTGTAATTAGAATACCTGGCAGACAACAAATACGTTTTAGGTTTATGTCAGGAACTACGCTAAGTGTGTACTTAGCGTAGTTCAAGATACCGATAGCAGTACCGATAAAATACCGTATCATTTCGACGATACCGGTTATGGTACCGTACCGCTTCACCCTTAGCGGTATGCAGCCCAATATTTCAGTAACAAATATTTTACAAATCAGACCTTTTTTCTTTTCCCAGGTGAACTTAACTTCATATATTTACACGATCACTAATTTGCTTTTACTCATTACCCATATTCCTCATATTTCATAACTATTACATCTCTATCCATTCCCCTTGAGACATGGATCCGTGTCGCCGGCCTACATATTTTGGCGCACGGATCCATTCCTCTACCATACCTGCCTAACGTTTGTGCTGTGTTGCGCCCAGCGCCACTAGCTTCATACTACTTTCCATTCCTTTCATTTCCACTCCTATCACCTTGTATCGGACTTTCTCTGGATAGCCGGAAGTTTTGGAATTGCTGTTTTGGACAGGCATTTTAAAATCCTGGCTAAGACCTTGCATGGAAGTGAGATGCATTTTACCATAGAACAGCAGCCAAGTTCGGGTGCTGAACTCAGTCTCAGTGGATGACGTGAATAAGAGCTTTGATGTGGTTCTGCCCTGATTATTACAGTAAATGGGGAAAGTGCAAAGGGGAACCGCTCAAGCACACTGATAGCCGGTCCAGGATTTGTCCCATCACCCGCCCGCCATCTGACAGCTAGAGCCGTGACCTGTTTGTATCGGGTTCTGTTACTTCTGGTCTGCTTGGAAATTATTTGTGCATGAATGAGTTGCTTACAGGAAGCTTGACGCTCAAAGAGTTCTTACTTTAAGCTGTTTGTATGAAGGTGAACGGCTCCTAACAGGTATGCCATTCAATATATATATATCTATATATATTCAGGGCTCGACGTTAAGGCTAGCCCTGTAGCCCCGGGCTAGTTGTTGAAAGTCAGGGCTAGTAAATTCTACCTATGAGTAGCCCTTAGGGGCTAGATAGAATTAGAATATCATCGCTTAAAAAATTATGAAGCCCACCTTTGACTCTGCATACCTGGATGATAATCAATTTACCACAATACACTGTATCAGGGGTCAGGCTTCGGCTGGAAACTAAGGAAGACCGCCGGGCTATAGCTTCCCAAATCTTCATAGCCCGGGTGAAAAACTTATAGCCCACTAAATAAAAAAATGAAAAATGAAATGTTTTGATTTTCTTTTATTATGTTTGTCTACAATATGTTTCAGAAAGTGAGTTCTCTCCCTATCTATCAAAACAAGGCGCATATCAGGAACTTCGCCAGGATTTAGGAACTGGGTGCCAAAAATTGGCAATCGTTTAATTTTTTGGCGTCCAAATTTTTAAGGGGGATTACAATCTACTCAAATTTCAACCATTAACGTGCAGATTAATCTAAATAAGGCATGATATCCTTATACATTGTCATTGGAATTACATGGAGATGAAATAAGCAAATTGGCCTAGAGAAGAACTGTCAGTCTATTTTATCAATCAAATGCACGTGTAAGCTTGGGTGCTGGTGCCCCAACAACAGATCAAAGGTCAAGAAAGCTACCTGTACATGTGCCAAGAATAGCTCACTGCCAACTTGTCAGCAGAAGGGTTATGTAACAGTGCATCGCCAGCCGGACTTTGGACAATAGATTCCCTGGAGTCCGTAGGGTATTTGGGTAGACATTGTCTGCCGGGCGAGCCTGTAGCTGGACCCCTGCTGTATTCTTTTCATGTTATCAACAGAGGCTATGATATCAACAGGTCACTATTTGAAAAGAGTTGTCATTAATTTCAGGGCTAGCAAAAATATTTCAGGGCTAGTAAAAGTTTCGGTAACTAGCCCTGCTGGACTTATCAAGTTTATTCTT
>OZ012692.1:1380132-1392632 GCA_963942565.1 Maea johnstoni | reverse complement strand
GGGCGGGGTATTGGTACCCTCACGGTACGGGTATACCGGTGTTGACCCCTAGGAACAAACCTGAGCAAATTGATTTTTGTGTAGGTCTATCAGAGGGGATTTTGTCAGAACTTCGAACCTTTTCTCTATCTGTAGAATAGGAGTTACGAGAAGACCCCAATTGTTCGCAAAAGATGTTCAGAATGATTTGCCCTTTTCCCCTCTGGCTCAAAGCAGTTTTCTCAGGTTAAATATTTGGGAGTGGAGCCAAATATCTGTTGTCTTCCTGGCACTCCAGTCCAGGCAAATGTTCTGTTACACTGGTCCTGAAAGCCATGTGATCCTAGGTATTGCTACTGACTGTTTTCTGACTCACCACTGTCAGGGCTGAATCACACTCAGGGTATGTGATAAAGTTGCCATTGATTTGCGGGGGATTCGGTGGTATTCCCTGGGTACTTCAGTTTCCTCCACCCCTTTAAACTGGCAGTCATGACTTTGTTGCATTATAGCAGAAAATGTGATGTTGAATAAAATGCCAGCCCCTGAACAGATAGGCTAATAGTACAAAGCTTATAACTATCTCCAGCCTGCATGAAAATTAAATTTTTATGTCAGGCCTAAAAAAAAAAATTGTTTGTGTCCTGTAACCCGACCGACCCTACCATTTCATTGCCGACCCTACGTCTTTTTACCTCCCGTCGTGAAACTTAAATTTTTTTTTAAACTATGATCTAAACTACACGGAAAGGAAAGCAGGGCAGGTTTACAGTTGCACAAAGCACATGCAGCACACCAAAGCAGGCATGTCTAGGGCTAGGTTGTGTGTCATCCCCTACAGAAGAAGAAAAGAAACATAAAAAACAAGTGACAGGAAACATAAGTGACAGGTAACATAACTGACAAGAAGCATGTGACAATGTTAATTACAAATACACAATGTAATAGGTGAATGAAATGTGTTTTTTCAGCATTTTTCCAGGACACCTACTGCTTAATACAAAAAAAAAAAAAAACGATTTACCTACCTACCTACCCTATTTTTTTTGGAACCGTTACAGGAAACAAACAATTGTTTTTTAGGCCTTATTGAAAAAGATGAAAAAATATTCAATTATCTCTGGACAATGTCATGTGAAAATGTTCAACTTTTGGGTTAAAATGACATTTTCGGAAATTGCTTATGAAAAATGGGTGTCCTGAATTTGGTATTGTTTTTTTGGGGTGTTGGGATGTCCAGAATTTGCAGAGATACCTTGCTGACAAAGGCCCTGTACACACGAATATTCAAAAATATTAACATATTAGAGTACTTAGCCCCTTTATGCAAACGGTCATCAGCACACCTAGTGGAGGCTGTGGTAACTAATTTGGATCCACAAAAGTAATACCATCACTTTCCTGAAATGAACAAATCAGCTAGAACATTGGTATTGTATAAGAAGTGTAAGAAATCTGAAATTAACTAAATCTAACACAATTTCCTTTTATCCTGAATACCACACCTCCTAGGTAAAAGAATTCAAAGATATTCAGCCGCAGTCAACTAATGCTGAATCCATCCAGACACCAATGCTGCCATGACTAAATTGCCGACCTGGCTTATTCACAAATCATGGTCTTGAAATCTGATAAAAATTACATTTACTTTGATTGTGCAAAAGAATAGTAATACCTATTGATGAGAATAACATCTCTGAAAAATGATGAAGAATAAGTATCACTGTTTATTAATGATTGGACAATTGAAGAAAATGTAATATTTATCACATATCAAGACCATGATTTGTGAATAAGTCACAGTAGTAGTAGTAGCAGTAGTATAGGCATCATTATTATTATTATTTTTATTATCATCTTGTTTGTTGTCATCATTGAAAAAAATGATAATGATAGTAGAAGTAGTAGTAGTAGTAGTAGTAGTAGTAGTAGTAGTAACAGTGTCAATTATAATTCATTTAAAGACCTATATTTGGACTGAATAATAATATAGAATGGGTAAATGTCATATTTGATAGTTTAAGGTAACTAACTTTCATATTGCAATTTTTTAAGTGGAAAATGTTGAGCAAAACTGACTTTCTCACGAAACACCCCCAAAATTGTCCAGATTTTTTGTTTAAGGTACTTTTCTATGCAATAACCTATCTAAGCATGTTTGATAATTTCAAAGTTAACTAGTTGTAAAGTTTGGGGATGATTGGGTGTCTATAAAGCACTGAATCGAAGGTATTTGTCTTTCTAAATATCACACAAATTTTACCAGTAGTCCAATTATCATGGCTCATTTTCTCGGAAAAGCTCCACCCAATACAAGGCTATCATACATCAAAATGATGCTAACACAATAGGCTTTCAGAAAAACAAGGTGAGGATTGGCCCCCAAATATGAAACCGAAAACCCCAAAAATGGGGTTGGCTTACGGACTACTATGAGCACTGCTGCACACCACGACAATTGTTGTGGTTAGCAGGATAAGGGTTAATAATATTAATGGACATTTGAAAATAATGTAATATTTATCACATATAAAGACCATGATTTGTGAATAAGTCACAGCAGTGGTAGTAGTATAGGCATTATTATTATTATTATTATTATTTTTATTATCATCTTTTTTGTTGTCATCATTTAAAAATAATGATAGTAGTAGTAGAAGTATAGGCATTATTATTATTGATATTATTTCTATTGTCATCTTTCTTTTTGTCCTCATTAAAAAAAATGAAAATGGTAGTAATAGTAGTTGTAATATAAGAGGAACATTATCATTAATATTATTATTACTATTATTAGTGCTCAGACTTGGCAGAATTTTTTTTATCGATACATCGTCCCAGATGACGATAGGTTATCGATAAAAATTGATAAATTGGTAACTTCAAAATTGATAAATTGGTAACTTCACTCACCACAACTCAGCTTTTTGGAAAGACATCTTTTTACATCTGAGATCACCATTAAAGTTATATATTGGTTCTTAAAGGACTCCTGGACCTTTTGTTACTCATTCACTGAACCATTTCTGTTTTATTGTAGATGGAAATTACAGCCAAAGTGGACCTTAAGCCTTCAAGATTGGAAGATCCGAAATACAGCTCATACTGCTCAACTGTCAGCATGAACAGCCTTGCTGATATATCCACAGTGAATCTAGGTAAGCAGGACCCCATACCAGTAATAATTGTTTACATGCCAGGGTGCAGCATAGGTTCGAGAACTTTACTTGCCCAGCAGGGCAAGCTGCCCCTAAAGTTTACTTGTTTCGCCGGCACTTCACAATTTAACTACTAATTTCAAGAATAATAGTTATGAATTCACGCAGAAATTTGTGGTGAAACTGGGGCTAATGTATGGTAAATTTCTGATATTTCTATCAAAGTACACTCAAATCTAGCCTGCTGCCAGCAAAACTAATGTTTACATCTAAAATTCAATATTTTTATTTGAAATATCTTCAAAATATACATACTTGGAGAGAACAAGAACTCTAGTTTCAGGTTTCTAGTGCCATATTTTTATTTCAGAATAACAGCCTATTTTCTTCATATCAAAAGAAAAACCTACAACCCACCCATAGAGCAAAAGCAGCAATCATGGCTAATATATAGTTACATAAGTAATCTGGCTTATGAGCATTGCATTGATCTACCCAGTTATGATAGACCAAGTGTGAAAGAGGAAATAAAATATTTTTTTTCACAACCATTTTTTGGGAGAGAAAATAAATCTTTTTCCAGACCACTCTAGCGGGAGGGTAAAGAAAACTTTATTGTGCCTCTACAGAAGGAATGTAAATATATTTCAAGCAATGGCTTGTTGCTTGACTCATTTACTGGCAAAGGGAACCATTTATATGCAAGAGTCGCAACAAAGGCTATGTACATGTCCTTCATTTTTTCATAAAATATCATTAGTGCAAAAAGTAATTGACACTATCAATAATGGAAAGACATTTACTCATGTATATCTATCAATATCTGACATCTATCTACCTGTCTGTCTGTCTTTGTATTTCTATCTAAAAATGAACACACATACAAATATACATACACACTCATCTAAAAATGAAAATACATACACACACATCTATATATATATATATATATGTATATATACATATATAAATATATATAATTTTGTGTGTGTCTATGTGCGTGCACCCATACAGATCGATAGATAGATAGAAAGATAGGTAGATAGATAGATATACAAACAGACAGACTGACAGGTAGATGTTATATATTGATAGATATACATAAATGAATACGTGTTTCCATTATTGATAGGGTCATCTTACTTTTAATACTAATGATATTCTATGGCATGATGAAGGACATGCACATGGTCTTTGTTGAGACTCTCACAAATTAAATGGTTCCCTTTGAAAGTAATATGAGCCAAGCAACCAGTCATTGCTTGAAATATATTTACATTCCTTCTGTCGAGGTAGGATGAATAAAGTTCTTTTTACCCTCCCTCTAGGGTGGTCGGGAAAAAAGTTTTATTTTCTCTCTACCCAAAAAATGGTTGTTAAAATTAAAGCTTTCTATTTGCTCTTTCACACTTGGTCCATCATACCCAGTAGTCATCTATGAATAATTGGTTCAAGTCTTTGCTAACTATATCAAGTTGTGCATACAGTTCCTTGGTAAGCCGAAATACAACATATTGTAACCAAATCGTACCAATCACACCCTGTAGATGGCGCAACTTTACTCCAAATTAGCATGAGGACCCTTTTTAAGCAATTTTGAGTAAGGGCATAATAAATGGAGCATTTTGTGACATTAGAAGTTAATAGGCATGAATGCCTTAAAGTTCAGTTTCTATTTTATTTCATGATTGAGAAATGTTAAACAATCTATTTAATATGATCTTATATTACATATCCGAAACATGCTGTAAGATCTAAAATATCCATTAATTTCAACCCACACAAAGTATATTTGAATGTGAAAGGCAGCTATCACCTACAAATACTTAGATCTCTATGTCGTCTTTGGGGATTAGATGGATAAGAGTATTGTTTATGTATGAATGAAGACATCCAGGCAGAATACTCCAATAAGAGGTTACCTCTATTTCATCATATTCTGAGCTATACATATGTACTTAACGTGATAACATTTATCAGAGTAAAGAAATAATTTGAAGAAATATTAAAAGGAGAGTTGAAGGTTGAGTTGAGATCAACACTTCTACAGATTATTTTCAAAATGTGCTTTGGCAGGGGAGATCATCAAAATTGTCTGGCCCTTAAGGCGGCTGCAGGCCTGAATGGGTTTATACTTATGGCTTAGTGCATTAAGACTAGTATTGAGTATCCTATTATTACTTTTATTTGGTGATACCTATGTATATTGATTTTATTTGTTTATTATTTTATTTTCCCGGTTGTATATCCATTCAAGGAGGAGGTGACGACTTTGCAGGATTAACTCGAAGTGGTGAATGCTGCCTATAAGACACAATCGTACAGTACTGTTGAATGATCAATTATCATTATAATTATTATTGTTATTTTTATTATCATTATTTTCATTATTATTAGTATTACTACTATTGTTATTATTATAACCGTTGTCGTCATCATCATAATGAATGTTTAATTATTATTCTTTCATAATTATTATCATTATTATTATGGTTATGATTATAATTATTAGGGTAATTATTAGAGTCATTATTATTATTGTTATTTTCATTATTATTATTATTACTACTATTGTTACCGTTGCTTTCATCATCATAATCATAGTGTTTTTTAAATTAGTATTCTTTCATAATTATTATCATTATTATTATGGTTATGATTATAATTATTATCATTATTAGAGTCATTATAATTAGTATTCTTATTAGAGTCATCATTATTGTGTATTTTTTTCAATCATTTGTTCTATTACCATCTTTCGTTCTATTATCTTCTGGTGTCATTGCAGATGGAGGAACAAAGGAATTCATTACAGCCAAGTTCCCCGATGCTTGGCACAGCCTGCACAGCAATCTCTTATCTTCACCATAACAGACGGTTTCGGCAAAGCCATGTCTTCTTTAAAGATATTATGGTTCTACCTCGCTCCTCATCGCACTCGGCAACATAGGCAAGTTTCCATTGAAATTCATGATCTTTAACCCATTGATACTCAGTGGCCAAAAGCAGCCTCATAATTTTAATGATATTTTGCAGGCAAAAGCTAAGTCAGGAGAATATCTGATAAAGAAATGTCAGTAAGAACATTACCCGCAACTACCCTAACTACCCTTCAAGTATTTTGTAAAACCATTCTCTATATGTTATCCTCAAAAGTATCATAGATCTGGATGTCAATTTCTGGAAGTACTCTTTTAAGTATTAATGGGTTAAACCATGATTTGTCCATTATAAACATGTATTATGCATCTGTTATTCATGTTTTCCAGTTTTATTGATTTTCAGGAAATTCTGTCTTTTATTTCAGTAGGAAGTAGAGTATAAATGTACAGGTTACTTAACAAATTATCATAATGTATAGTGTGCTTAAAACACCATACAACTTTTTTATTGGGAGTATTTTTACTTCAGTGGGTTCCTGATTCCAGCTCCTCATAGCATTAAAATGCATCCCATAAAGGGCAGACTTTATTGGCCTGCTCAATAGTGTGCAATAGGAGTTGGCACCTTCCGGGAACCCTGAGCTGGTGTGGCACCCTGCTCACTTATAAAAGAAGGGGGATGTTTGAATCAGGCATGGCCATTATCGGTTGTTGAAATGCCCAAGGACCATTATCTTTTTGTTAAAATGTGACTACATGAAACTCTGTATCATTGACCTCTATATAAGTACCTTATGCCGGCAATTTTTTAGTCACTTATCTGTATATCAATGCCTGACACTGGCTCCTCATAGTGTTTGGTCTCGCATTGGGAACCTCCTCATAGGCTAATTCCCTCCATGTTTTTATAATGTATTCTCAATCATGTGCTTTACCGATACTCCCTGTCAATTTGCTGCATTTACCGCCCAATAGTTCTTTAAAAATGCAGACTTACTGTTTATAAATCATCACAATGAATACTGTACGTAAATTGTAATTGGATCTCCTCATATGTCGCGTTTGGAACCCCAGGCAAAGTTTTTATGCAAGTATTCTCATTCCAATTACTGGTGCCCTGACGATGCACCTATATCAGGGTTTCAAGACCAAATATCACATAGCTATCATGTGCATTTTACTCCTCACCAATTCCATGCACTCACCACCAAATATTCTTTTAAAGTGTATGTTACTTTATATATGTATAGTGAATGAAAATTGTAACCATATTTGCCCATGAAGTGTGCTTGAAATACCAAAATTTTAAATGCGAGTATTTCTGCTCCAGTGAGTGCATGAAGCTGGCTCCTCATAGCGATTTCACTCTGCAAAGGGCACACTTTATTGGCTAGCTCAATAGTGTGTGGTAGGGATACCCTGAGTTGGTGTGGCACCCTGCTCGCCTTTTTAGAGGAGGGGGATGTTTAAATCTTTTTATGATTGCATCTAAAAGACCAGCATTTTGGGACCCTTTGTTGATCTCAGTCGGACTGTGGATGTCTTATAAATTTGTTAGGGGTTTTTATTTTCTTTTTTTTCTCAGAATTTTTATTAGGTGCCCAGTATAGTAGTGCATATTAGTTGTCAGCAGACAGTTGACTGCTATAACAAAGCAATCTATCACCATCTTTTTTTACTGCAAACTTTGTGCTATATGTGTTCAAAGGTGTTGAGAGTTTATTTTGGCGTCAACGTTCGCTGCCCGCATCCATTTAAAGTAAGCAATAGTGCAAGCATCTTGTGTTTTAGGGCACAAGTGTCAAGAGAACTTATGGCATTGTCGTATGTGGGCATATTTTAGTTTCTTAGTATTTGCTACTTTAATCGGTTTTCTACCTGCACTGCCTGTTTTTAATGTATTTTATGAATAAGTCAATCTATTAAGAACTGGTTTTCAATTGAATTAATATGCTCTGAATTTTAAAATTTTGAATAAGCATAAGGAAATAGTGAATTTTATTGAAACAACCCTCTTTCGCCTCTCTCCACAGTTTATATCATAGAGCTCTCTATGTTCCTGATGCCAGCAATTTGTTTTATCAATAATCTGTATTTCAGGGCCTGACTCTGTCGCCTCTTCTTAGGATTAAGAACTTCCTTCGCATAGGCCTGCCACCACAGTTTTTATCATCCACCGCTATGAGTACATAATGCTGGCATTTTTTTAAAATCATTAATCTGTATATTTGTGACTGACACCGGTACCTCCTCATAGCATTTGACTGGGGCACCTCATAGCCTAAAGAACCGCCTTTGGATAACCCCATGTTTATACCTAAACATTCCATACATCTCCCATCTATTAATTTTCTACCATCTTCTTATAGATAGATAGATGGTTCGATAGATAGATGGTTCAATAGATAGATAGGTGGTTTGATAGATAGCTGGTTCGATAGATAGATAGATGGTTTGATAGATAGATGGTTCAATACACAGATAGCTGGTTCAATACATAGCTGATTTGACGCATAGATAGCTGGTTAGATAGTCCTCCAAAGCGTCAAAAAGTGCAGAAGACATCTTTCCAGCTATGAGGATGAGAGGACACTCGTTGGGCTCTGCCCCATGTTGGCTACTGCCTAAGCACAATCGTCTGAGAAGAGGCTGAAAGGTCCCCCAAGCCTCCTGCATGCTGTCCAGATATTTCACGGCCCAGAGCGGCCTCTTTCACTCTTGGCATTGTAGTGGCTGCCCGGCTGTGAGGCCCCAGTGCCTCCTGCATGCGGTCCAGATGTATCACGGCCCCGAGCTGCTTTGAACGATTGGTCTCTGTGAAGGCCGTCCTTGTCCCACAAAATGATAAATAGCAATCCTTGCTCAAGTATGGCCTCCGCTCCCGAGTGAGCGTGCAAGCCAGGCACTCGTCCTCAGGTGCTGTCAATGATGCCTCTGGAATGATTCGTACTATTATTCCTCATAGTCTTGTGAAGGCCATCCTTGCCTCACACAATGAAACAAAGAGCAATCGTTGCTCAAGTATGGCCTCCGCTTCCGAGTGAGCATGCAAGCCAGGGACTCGTCCTCAGGTGCTGTCAATGATGTCTCTGGAATGATTCGTACTATTATTCCTCATAGTCTTGTGAAGGCCATCCTTGCCTCACACAATGAAACAACGAGCAATCGTTGCTCAAGTATGGCAATCATTGCTCAAGTATGGCCTCCGCTTCCGAGTGAGCATGCAAGCCAGGCACTCGTCCTCAGGTGCTGTCAATGATGCCTCTGGAATGATTCGTACTATTATTCCTCATAGTCTTGTGAAGGCCATCCTTGCCTCACACAATGAAACAAAGAGCAATCGTTGCTCAAGTATGGCCTCCGCTTCCGAGTGAGCATGCAAGCCAGGCACTCGTCCTCAGATGCTGTCAATGATGCCTCTGGAATGATTCGTACTATTATTCCTCATAGTCTTGTGAAGGCCATCCTTGCCTCACACAATGAAACAAAGAGCAATCGTTGCTCAAGTATGGCCTCCGCTTCCGAGTGAGCATGCAAGCCAGGCACTCATCCTCAGGTGCTGTCAATGATGCCTCTGGAATGATTCGTACTATTATTCCTCATAGTCTTGTGAAGCCCATCCTTGCCTCACACAATGAAACAAAGAGCAATCGTTGCTCAAGTATGGCCTCCGCTTCCGAGTAAGCATGCAAGCCAGGCACTCGTCCTCGGGTGCTGTCAATGATGCCTCTGGAATGATTCGTACTATTATTCCTCATAGTCTTGTGAAGGCCATCCTTGCCTCACACAATGAAACAAAGAGCAATCGTTGCTCAAGTATGGCCTCCGCTTCCGAGTAAGCATGCAAGCCAGGCACTCGTCCTCAGGTGCTGTCAATGATGCCTCTGGAATGATTCGTACTATTATTCCTCATAGTCTTGTGAAGGCCATCCTTGCCTCACACAATGAAACAAAGAGCAATCGTTGCTCAAGTATGGCCTCCGCTTCCGAGTGAGCATGCAAGCCAGGCACTCGTCCTCAGATGCTGTCAATGATGCCTCTGGAATGATTCGTACTATTATTCCTCATAGTCTTGTGAAGGCCATCCTTGCCTCACACAATGAAACAAAGAGCAATCGTTGCTCAAGTATGGCCTCCGCTTCCGAGTGAGCATGCAAGCCAGGCACTCGTCCTCAGGTGCTGTCAATGATGTCTCTGGAATGATTCGTACTATTATTCCTCATAGTCTTGTGAAGGCCATCCTTGCCTCACAATGAAACAAAGAGCAATCGTTGCTCAAGTATGGCAATCGTTGCTCAAGTATGGCCTCCGCTTCCGAGTGAGCATGCAAGCCAGGCACTCGTCCTCAGGTGCTGTCAATGATGCCTCTGGAATGATTCGTACTATTATTCCTCATAGTCTTGTGAAGGCCATCCTTGCCTCACACAATGAAACAAGGAGCAATCGTTGCTCAAGTATGGCCTCCGCTTCCGAGTGAGCATGCAAGCCAGGCACTCGTCCTCAGGTGCTGTCAATGATGCCTCTGGAATGATTCGTACTATTATTCCTCATAGTCTTGTGAAGGCCATCCTTGCCTCACACAATGAAACAAAGAGCAATCGTTGCTCAAGTATGGCCTCCGCTTCCGAGTAAGCATGCAAGCCAGGCACTCGTCCTCGGGTGCTGTCAATGATGCCTCTGGAATGATTCGTACTATTATTCCTCATAGTCTTGTGAAGGCCATCCTTGCCTCACACAATGAAACAAAGAGCAATCGTTGCTCAAGTATGGCCTCCGCTTCCGAGTAAGCATGCAAGCCAGGCACTCGTCCTCGGGTGCTGTCAATGATGCCTCTGGAATGATTCGTACTATTATTCCTCATAGTCTTGTGAAGGCCATCCTTGCCTCACACAATGAAACAAAGAGCAATCGTTGCTCAAGTATGGCCTCCGCTTCCGAGTAAGCATGCAAGCCAGGCACTCGTCCTCAGGTGCTGTCAATGATGCCTCTGGAATGATTCGTACCATTATTCCTAATAGTCTTGTGAAGGCCATCCTTGCCTCACACAATGAAACAAAGAGCAATCGTTGCTCAAGTATGGCCTCCGCTTCCGAGTGAGCATGCAAGCCAGGCACTCGTCCTCAGGTGCTGTCAATGATGCCTCTGGAATGATTCGTACTATTATTCCTCATAGTCTTGTGAAGGCCATCCTTGCCTCACACAATGAAACAAAGAGCAATCGTTGCTCAAGTATGGCCTCCGCTTCCGAGTAAGCATGCAAGCCAGGCACTCGTCCTCGGGTGCTGTCAATGATGCCTCTGGAATGATTCGTACTATTATTCCTCATAGTCTTGTGAAGGCCATCCTTGCCTCACACAATGAAACAAAGAGCAATCGTTGCTCAAGTATGGCCTCCGCTTCCGAGTAAGCATGCAAGCCAGGCACTCGTCCTCAGGTGCTGTCAATGATGCCTCTGGAATGATTCGTACTATTATTCCTCATAGTCTTGTGAAGGCCATCCTTGCCTCACACAATGAAACAAAGAGCAATCGTTGCTCAAGTATGGCCTCCGCTTCCGAGTGAGCATGCAAGCCAGGCACTCATCCTCAGGAGCTGTCAATGATGCCTCTGGAATGATTCGTACTATTATTCCTCATAGTCTTGTGAAGGCCATCCTTGCCTCACACAATGAAACAAAGAGCAATCGTTGCTCAAGTATGGCCTCCGCTTCCGAGTGAGCATGCAAGCCAGGCACTCGTCCTCAGGTGCTGTCAATGATGCCTCTGGAATGATTCGTACTATTATTCCTCATAGTCTTGTGAAGGCCATCCTTGCCTCACACAATGAAACAAAGAGCAATCGTTGCTCAAGTATGGCCTCCGCTTCCGAGTAAGCATGCAAGCCAGGCACTCGTCCTCGGGTGCTGTCAATGATGCCTCTGGAATGATTCGTGATATTATTCCTCATAGTCTTGTGAAGGCCATCCTTGCCTCACACAATGAAACAAAGAGCAATCGTTGCTCAAGTATGGCCTCCGCTTCCGAGTAAGCATGCAAGCCCGACACTCGTCCTCAGGTGCTGTCAATTATGATAGATAGATAGCTGGTTTGATAGATAGCTGGTTCAAACGATAGATAGGTGGTTCAATAGCTAGATGGATAGTTTGATAGATAGCTGGTTCAATACATACCCAGATAGCTGGTTTATTTGATAGATAGATAGCTGGTTCGATAGATAGAAAGATGGTTCAATAGATAGATAGATAGATGGTTTGATAGATAGATAGATGGTTCAATAGAAAGATGTTTGAAAGATTATTTTGAAAATTTGCTTATGTCAGGGGGCAATCATCAAATGATGTCAGGCTCTTAAGGCTGCTGTTTTTATCATCCACCACTGAGTACATTATGCTGGTATTTTTTTTGATCATTAATCTGTATATCAATGACTGACACCAGTACCTCCTCATAGCATTTGACTGGGGCACCTCATAGCCTAAAGA